>JAOTQE010063487.1:0-19449 GCA_025631205.1 Nesometra sesokonis
TCGCCAACCGGGTGTAGCTGTGTGCGCCAGTGACGAGTATACTCGTCAAAACCAGTGTACCTTTATAACGTTGCTCATGACACATGCGTACAAAGTAAACTTACAACCTCTTCAGGGGTAGTTCAGGGAAGATACACCTAGACGATAATGTTGAAATAACTTCCGTTTGTTTGTTGTGTTTTATTGCAGGCAGTTTAAAAGATTGCAAAGTGTCCTGGCATCCTTAATGCAAGTGAGTAAATTCGTCACTAACAACAATCGTATTTCCAGTGCAAGCGAGTAAATTCGCCACTGGCGTAGGCAAGAACATTTCTTTCCCAGTGCCAATGACGAGTATACTCGTCACCCAATATTTTCCCGCCAAAATATTAGACAACCTATTTTGATGATATGTAACTAAATAAAACCTTATAAAAACTACATGTAAACCTGTTCTGGCACACGGGAATGAAACAGGAAAATGGGTCTGCCAGTCAACGTGTTAATATCTTTTGATATATTTTGTAAATTAACAAAATCACAGAATAAACATAATAGGAGTGGCTTGTAGCTTGGTGGTTAACATGCTTGAATTCCAAACTAAGGTCATAGGTTTGAACCGGGCAGCGCACCAGGGCGGATTGCTACAAGCAGTCTTTAGACAGTCTTAACCTTAAGACCATCTATAATCGTGACGTCACACACCGTCTTTAATTATGGACTATTGCTATACTGCAGTCTTAGCAGTTAGCGGTCTTAAATATTAAAGCCTACTTGGAGGAGGGTATAAATGGTCTTAAATCACTTACAATGTGGCGTCAGCATTATTTTATCTTGAGATGCCTGTTTTAATCAATTGTTACAACTATAAATGTTTAAACATGCACCATATTATGAAATAAAAACTCGCATAAAATTTTTATAAAAAAAAAATCAAACGTGATGTGGCATCTAAAATAGGGGCCCTCAATTACCGTTACTAAGGAGTGGTTGTTCGAGATTCAATACTCAACAAGGTCTTTTTTATGTACAGTCGTACTACATCCATTAAAAGTGATTTTTTAATGTAATAAAAATACAGAAGCCAGAATTTGAATGAATATAAACAAAATAAAATATAAATTTTCTTATTCTCATTTACATAAGTGTGTAATTTTGTTATAAATAGGATATCGGGGTATTGATGCAAATCATGTCTTTAAGACAATACAGTTTTGGTTTTGGACAATAGCAATTTAAAAAAATAAACATTTCAAGGGGATTGAAAACATGCACCTTCAATTTTACGATTTTAGGGAGTGGATGAGAGCAAAAAAAACCCATTTTTTTTTAGGCCAGTATATTATATCTCTTTTTTTCTCCTAATCTGAGACCATCGACTGCTTATTACTCAGGCATGAATTTAAATGACAATTAGCCGTTGTGCCAGTCACAGCATGGGTAGTCATCTCTGTGGTTCATCTTTAGAAGACATGAGCATTGTTTGGTTCTGAGTAATAATTTGACTGATTGAAAGGAAAAGTTCAGATTGTAATTACTGTAATAAAGTAAAGCCATGATTGCCCAGGACATTTTAGCTCTGACGTGGAGCACTAGACTTACTTGTCTACTTAACTAGCTAGCTCAAATAGATGAGATGGTTAGGGCATCTACTGCAATTAGAAGATGATACACTGGGCAAGGTTCTCATGAAAAGGTAAAAAGGTAAAACATTTCAGAGAAAGAACAAAAAAATTGTGGATGCAAACAATGAACCAGAACTTTAATCGATTTACACTGAACACCACTGAAACAGCTGTTCACCACAGATAGAAAGAAATAATGAATTTTGATAAAGGATGACAATCTCGACCCTCCAGCCGAAACAAGGAGAGTGGCAAGATATTTGATCAAACTGGGGACTAACAGGTCTCTCGATGGTTCCGTGCATATCACAGTGATTAATAATAGTAATAAAACACTTGTAATGCGCCAATTCCAAAATTAATGATCAAAGGCGCAGATTGTATAACCAGAGCAATTACAATAAAAGGACGATAGAAGAGAGTAATTATATGGATTGAAAAAAAATTTAAATTTAAATTTTTAAGTTTGTTTTGAAATAATCAAGTGTGGGAGAGTCTCGAATGGACATAGGTATCTCATTCACCAAAGATGAAGCCGAGAAAGTGAAAGTTAGCCATCCTTGTTTTTAATTTAAATTTAGGAATAATTTAAAGATTTGTATTTGCAGATCTAAGATGGCGAGAAGGGTTATGGATTGAGAAGTTTTGAAAGATAGGATAGTTGGTGAGATCTCAAAGCTTTAAAGCAAATTATAAGAATTTTAAAAATAATACCACCAGTTCAACTCAGCTAATGCCACTCATGATGTACCATAAAATACAACTCTCTCAAAACCGAATGCACAAATCCAAACATCACGCTGAACATGGAGGGAAAATTTTCATTACAACTGCTAATAAATTTTGATGGTATATGAATACAATTTCTATTCATGTCTAAAATGTATGTAGTCATTTGTGTAGTGTTTTTTATTAAAAAATCAATCAATTAAATGCATTTTTATAGCGCCAGTATCCATTGTACAAAAATATTCTAAGGCACTCGTCAAAGTTAAAATGCTTTTAAGAACAAGTGGGTTTTCAGATGCTTTTTGAAAATTTAGACATTCTGTTTTTATCTCTATGGGTAGTGTTCCATCCCTTTGAAAAAAATAACATCCTCCAACAAGGTGGATCCACCATGTTAAATTACTAGGAGGATCTACCTAGCATCACAGATAACTACCTAGTAACTAGGTAGTATATTTGTTGATGCTATTGATACCGTAAGTTCAATAATTGATTGTTTGCCATGGTGTCAGTTCTAATTAGTGTGAAGGTCAATTAATGGGTGTACTTGTAGGACATTGCTGACCATATCTCCTTGCTAGCCTCCTTTGAGAGGGGAGCTGACCTTGTGTTATTTGGTAATAATGGGATGATAATAATGTGGTATACAGGTAGCCAAGTCTGGTGTATGGTACTTTTTATAGGGTTAACCCTGTTTACTACCTTTATCTACCTTGTCACTACCATTATCTACCATGTTAACAGAGTTAATTTTTTTCCAAGGGATAAGGCGGGTGCTGAGAATGCATGAATTCCATATGATTTGACACGGTACTGTAGGCAGAAACAAGAAAGAAAATGGTAAAATTTGTCAATATTTTGTTAATCCTAAAACATTCAGTTTAAACCTGCAACTTTCATACAACATTTTTCAGATATATGATAAAAAAAATGTTTAAAAATTAAAATGACCCTGCATACTCACAGTATACTGATAAGCAATTTACAAATGCAATTTCCAAAATTTACATTCTAAAATTTTCAAACTTTGATTGTACATAACTTGGCAAGGAAACATCGTATGAAACTTTTTTTTGCATGTTAAAGATAATATTACGCAGTTTCATAATTCATAAATATCTCAATTTTTAATTTTTTTTACTTATGCCTCCCTTCGCTTAGCTTTGCCACAAATGAACTCCTAAAATTGCTATGGAAAGGCAGTTTCTTTAGTGTGTTGCCATGTAAAAATGAAAAGGGAAAAGTGCCAATTCATCTTATGTCATTTCAATAGAAAATCCAGTACAACATCCTGTGAGTGAGAAAAGATGTGTTAATAATTGCAATTAAAGTGTACTTATCTCTATTACCTCTCTCGTTCTCCCTGCACTTTTCCTTTGATACCTTCAATCTTTCATCAAGCTTTTTAATCTTTTCATCCATCTCTTTCAATTCTTTTTCATCTACATTTGGTAATGTTGCCTAGAAGAATACACAGATAAAAGGAAATTTAAAAAAATGGAATTTAGTAAGGTTAATAAACATGACATAGTTACACTATTTCGATATATTTTGTCAAGTAACTTTAGTTATAGATAATTGACCCCTTATTTGAAAGCCTGTGAAAGGTGTAATGCAGTTTTAACAATAACTTCATTTTTAATTTTCAAACAACTTGGTGGTTTTGCTGTGGCATGCCTCAAATATATCCTTTGCGTATTAATTTATGGAAAGTCCAAAAAGAGTGAAATTTAAAAATTTAGCAACATGGGATTTAGAGGCGACTACAAAATATATATGTGGAAAATTCTTCATTTTGTGGTAAAAAGAAATACAAATTCATTACTAGGTAAATCTAAATTTAGGTTGTGTTTTAGTAACTTAAAACTTAATAAATTAATGCTCATAAACTAATAACTAATAAAGGTACATTTTGATAGATCCCTGACCAGTGACATATCCCCATACTTTCAATGCTGTTTTAGTTGACATTTTATTTTTTCATCTCACTTGTTTTACAGGGCAAAGGGACCAAATATTTTAAATGTTACAAATATACATTTTTACCTGGTCACAACAGTAAACCTTCTGTTTTCCATATATCTTTTCAATAATATTTCCATCTTTAGCAAGTTCCTCACAAGCACGTACAACTGACTACATACAAAATAAAAAGAAAAACACTATTTTAAACATTAGGGATATAATTAATGCTGAGAGGAGGTGGGCACAGTCATCAGATCAAACCTAATCTCAACTTGTTATCAATCCAAAGCCTCTGAAAAACTCTAAATTCGAAAAGCCTCTACAAAACTCAAAATGGTTTTTAATCATTTTACTATTAACTCCCTTAAAGCTGTGTTGTGACCTGAAATAATAAAAAATATTTTGTATGCATAAATAAAAAACTTAATTATCAAAATCAATCAAAATATTTGGGTTTTTATCATTTTCAACGTAAAATACTGATTATCCATTTTAAACATGCTAATTTGTATTCTCAAGTTCTTAACTTTGATGTTACATTAATGTGTCAAGTTTATTTTAAATTAATGTTGATGATTTTTTTGGTCATTTTCAAGGGGTCTATCATTGATCCTTGGATAATTCCTGCTACCTCCAAGGGTCGGTGACCTTTTTAAAAGCTTCCATATCAACACAAAAAAATATCTGGTATTTATATTTCTCTGTTACTGCTACACATAGCAAACTGGTTGAACAGAAAATAAGTATTCCAGTGCTTTTTACATATTTATCTCAATGTCACTATCACATAACATCATCCCAGTGGATCCATTTCCTATCTGACGTGATCTTATCAAATTTGAATGAATCATTCATTTTTTTTAATTCTATACCAGGAACAGGAAAAGGAGACATGAATCAGTTTAGATTATCACTACTAATCCTACTGAGATGAAATAAACCAGCTTTTGGAACAATTTAGTTTTCATCCATGCTGCCTTCGTAATCCACGCCCCGGATTCACAGGTTATTTCCTATGACCTAACAGATAGAGCAGAGACGTAACCACGATTTGTAATGCAGAGCTGCGAGTTTGCAGATTTTTTTACTCACTTTTCCATTGGCCACCATTGTTAGACAAGCTAAAAAGGGGTATTTTTCCTATTTGGGTATGTTTTACACTGGTTTTCTGTTAAATTCTGGCAGCCTTCATACCATGTATTGTGTTCATTAGTTTTTGGTAGGAAAAAGTGAACCTCATACTGGGACTTGGTTAAACGCTGTTAGATGCAAATACCATTTTCTTTTTACTTCTTTCAGAGATAAGCAAATATAATTATAGCAATGTTGAAATCAAATTAATGTAATTTAAAGACAAAAAAGTTCTAAAATGTATCAAGTTTCAAGAGTCTTATTGATTAATTAGCCACAATTTTAGAATATTTTATTGCTTAACTTTATTTGCCATTAATGGCCTTCATTTAATATATTAAATTAAATGTAGGCTGGAAAATCCTCTCTACTTAATTTAAAGCATCCTATAGTATAAAAATATCCTTAAAAAATTTCAAAATAAAAAGTAACACATGAATGAAATCATTTTAAAAACTTAAAGAAAGGCCAATTTCCTTCCAAAGTTAAAAAAAATAAAACAGTCTAAATCTGACTACATTGTATTATAATTTATAAATATAATACTGTTGATACCATATTATTACTTCCAAGTATTTAAAAAATGCAAAATAATATCATAATTTGGGGCAAGGCATAGCAAAACCACCAAGTTGTCGCAAAATTGAAAAATGGAGTTAATACTGGAACCATATTATACTTATTGCAAGCTTTAAAATGAGCGGTAAATTATCAAAATTGGATGTCTATAACTAAAGTTATGGAAAAAATAGAAAAAAATTTCATTTGTATTTGTTTATATTTCCTGTTGTTTATTTGCCTATTTCTCAATAATCCTTATGCGACAACTTGGTGGGTTGTGCCATGCCTTGCCTCATGTATTTTTTAGTTGGATCCTAGTCTAAATCTAGTAACTAACGGCGAGCTATTTGCATCGTGTCGCATGCAAAAATGGCACTTTACTGTGGCGAGAATAGCGTGGATAACATCTCCACGAATATGATCTACAACCTTCTAGCTAAGGAAAGGGAAAATATCAAAATCATCTAGGCCTAAAAGACTTCAGAAACTTCTACTTTTTTTACTTGAGAATAAATCTGAAGAGTTATATACAGTAAGTAACTAACCATTATTTTAGAAATAATAAACGGGTAAATTTCCAAAGATATTTATTTTTTGGGGTAGGCTTTGGAAGGAATACCCCTTTAAAATAAACAAGGTTTCATAAGCTGGATAGCTTTTGAATTTGATCAAAACTGCTTATCCATGAAAAAGATGCATTATAGGGACAGTGCTAGCTGAACAAACACAAAATAACAAAGAATGATCGTCTAGGCCTACAAGAGTTACTACTACTACTACATTTTTCTACTTCAGAATAAATCTAAAGAGTTATATAAGTAACTAACCATTATCTTAGAAATAGTAATCAGGTAAATTTCCAAAGATATTTATTTTGGGGTAGACTTTGGAAGGAATTCCCCTTTAAGGTCTCATAAGCTGGATAGCTTTTGAATTTGATAAAAACTACTTATCCATAAACAAAATGCATTATAGGGACAGGGTCAAAATTGTCCTGCTAAAGTTACTGCAAGAATTCATATACAACAGGTTGAGTTAAGTTGTTGAAAGAGAATCGCTGAAAACAAATCAAGATGCAACTTATTATATGTCAATGCAGTCGCCTAACAATTAATGACATTTGATTACTGCAGAAACGGCAGCAGATTTACTTAATAGATTACTGCATTAAATGCAGTAGACTAATTCTGACAGTCCCTTATGCATTAATAATAATATGTGACATTTATATAGAGCTTATTGCTCTAAGCGCTTCACAATTATTACCCCCGTCATTGAAACAAACGCCTATAGAATACAATCCATTATACAATGTTGCAGCTGTAATCAGCGCATATGGCATTTGTACCTCCCAGGTACCTATTCATACTCCTGGGTAGAGAGAGGCAATGTAGATAAAGTGTCTTGCCTAGGAACACAAACAGCTAAACAGAGTGAGCATCAAACCCCCGACTTCGTGATTGGAAGTCAGAAACGCCACCGCTGCGCCAACTGCTTCCACTTACTCATTAGATTGATTAACAGGCTGGTGCTTTTTATAGTTTATCGTCTAAATGGGAAAAAATTATTGTTAATAAAAGTCATTCCTAAATGTGGCAGAGCCAAGCCAAAGTCAAAAAACTGAAAATGTTTTTTTATAAATAATGAAACCTACACATATTATCTTTAACATTCAAAAAATCAGTTTCATGCAATGTTTCCTTGCATAGTTTTGAACAATCAAAGTTCAAATATTTTGAATTAAGTTTTGGGAAAACTGCATTTGAAATTGCTTATTAGTATACTGTGACTAAGAAGGAGCATTTTAAATTGCATTTTTTTAACATTTCTTGATCATCTGAAAATAATTAATGCAATATGATAAATTAATTTTGGAACTGTATGTTTTTGAGATAAACAAATATTGAAAAGTTTGGCCCTTTTCTTGTTTCTGCCTATTATTGAAAACTAGTTTTTGCGACTTATGCCTCCTTTGACTTGGCTCTGTCACAAATGACCACAACGGACAGAACAGCGTCAAATTACTCAGTACAATAAGCCAGTTCAAATAAGACATTTTGGTTTTAGAACATAACCCTCTTTGTAGCCCAGTATAACCTATTTACAGTATAATATAATTTAAAAGCATACAAGGTCAAAGGACAGAAAGTACATTTCCATTTCCAATATTTGAAAATGTTTCTAATTAAAGCAAATATAAACTTGCATGTCTTGAACAATTTGCAACCAATCGCGAGTTCATCTGACAAATAGTTATGGAGATATGATTTTATGAGGTCAAAGTTTAAATGTGCAGATAATATCATTTCTGGTAATTTTTTGACAGTTTTCATTACAGTAGGAATTTCAATAGGAACATGCATATTGGGGACAATTTAAGACCAAAATCGAGTCTCTGCAGTTAGTGGTTGCTGAGATAGAAAAGGATCAAAGCCATATATGATCAAACAGGACTTTCCCATCATATCTGGGAGGTACATATGAGCTTTATCTTGTCTAAATTGAACCATCTTGCCAAATCCACCAAGAAAAAAATGTTTGATGAAAATGGTCATGGATCACACGCATAACTGTATAGGAATTGGCAACCCCAAAGCAGTTCTCTGAATCTGCCGCTGGAAAAAAGAAAGAAAATGGAAAAGAAAATAAATGGGAACAGATATTTAAGAGTTAAAAAAATGATATCTTAATCAGTAAATAACAAGTTTTGACAGAATTAGCAATTTCCTTGGGACGGATTACTTTTACAAGTTATTTTTAGTTGAACTTGAAAAAATATCAGAACACGATTATTAATTATTGCCAAAAGGTTAAAATTAATTTCCAATTAATGAATTTGTCAACATTTTATTTAAATATATATTTCAAAGATTGAAAGGAATGACTTGTAAATAATTTAGCGTACTGACCCTGGTATATTGCGGTATCTTTATCTTTATTGAAATCCAAATTTCACAATTAAAATACAATAAAAACAGCAAAAGGACACAGAGTTACTAAGCAGCCATAGGCTGAATTGTGGACACTCTTTACAATCGGCCAAGAAAAACATTAAAATACAAAATTACACATTCAAATTAAAATATACTGTTACGCTAAAACCATTAAAAACACACACCTATTTGCTAATTTGCTTATTTGCTTGGAGTACAGTATACGACCTGCTGATTTTGCCCTGACTCAAGTAACTCTGTCAAATAAGGAAGAGGACCCTTCTTGAATCTGGTAGTAGTTATACCATGATGCCTGCTGTATAGTATAATCCCATATTGCTTGAATTTGGAATCACTAAGATTTGTAGAATGAATTTAAAGGGTACCAAAACTGGTGGATGGCTCATTTTGTATGAGAAACACTGAAACATGTGAGTGGGCTTATACCTGAGAGTAAGCTTATATCAATGTCTGAGCTTTTACCAGGGCAAGGGCTTATACCAGAGAGTATTTCCATAGGAGTAAGACAAATGGTAAAAACCCTTTGAACAATATTTGAAAAATGACAAATTAAAAAAAAAAATAGTTGGAATTGCTCAAAAATTAAAAACAAAATAAGAAGAAAATGAGGCTAAGAAAAAACCATTTCTTTCCCGAGTCTTTTTTTATTCAAGGAACTCAAAAAACCAAAAAAATTTAGTTTATCAAACACTGTTTTCAAACAGTTCTATCAATTTAATATCCTTCCTTTAATGTCATCAGATAATGAGAGATCCCATCAGGAAACTAGACAAAATACCCAACAAACCTTTTGCTAAAATACATGATTTCTCCTATCCATTCACATAGAGACCCCTTATACAGCACAATGTAGGCTTATCCGCACAATACAGTAGTAATTTTTTAATCTTTGAAAAGTACTTGAAATCATCATCATCATTAGTAATCTGCAATATTGCAGGTCCGATTATGAGTTTGAGTTTTAGTTTCTCCACTGATCTCTTCTTTGCGCTTTCCTTTTAATTTCTTCATAAACGTTTTATGTTAAACATGTCCATGAATTGTTTCCTCCTTCTCCCTACTGTTCTCTTTCCTACCATTCTTCCTTCAATTACTTCCTTCAACAGCCCATTTCCTCTCAATACATGACCAATCCATTTCTTTCTTCTTTGTTAATTTCTATTTGTATGCATTCTTCTGAGTATCTCTGTTTGTTATTCTTTGTTCCCATGTAAACTCTACATATCTTTCTCCAGATCCACATTTCAAATAGAAACAAAATAAGAACAAAATAAGTTACCCCGGTGTACTGGTCCATACATCCACTGCTATGTGGACAGAAGAATGTAGCGCTCCTTTTCTAAGCTAAGACATGAGCACCTTAGGGGTGTAGAACGTCTTCTGAATGTGTACCATCTGATCCACGGCGCCTTGAGACCTTATTGTGTAAGGCGCTATATAAATCTTATAATTATTATATTGATTAGTGATTGATTGATTGATTGTTTAGTGGACCTTTCCGATATTATTATATTATTATAACATTTTGAGCATGAAATTGGCAAAAAATAGAAACACTAAGTCTGGGTAAAATTTTACTGGTTCTTATAAAAAAAAATGTGTAATACGCTTATCAATTTGATGCATATTTTAAAATACATCAAATCAAAATTCTTGCATAAAAAGAAATAACTATCAGGTTTTGAAACCTGTTATAATAATAAAAATAATATGTGACATTTATATAGCGCTTATTGCAAAGGCCTAAGCACTTCACAATTATTACCCCCAGTCATTGGAATAAATTCCTATGGAATACAATCCATTCCATAATGTTGCAGCTGTAATCAGCGCTTATGTCATTTGTACATCCGAGGTACACCCACTTGTACTCCTGGCTGGAGAGGGGCAACGTGGATAAAGTGTCTTGCCTAGGAATACAAACAGCTGACCAGAGTGAGCATTCAAACCACCGACCTCATGATTGGAAGTCGGAACGCAACCACTGCGCCAACAGTTTATGAAAGACATTGACATGTTCTTTAGCTATGAGTTAAGAATGCTATCAGCATCTAAAAGTGAAAGCAACAAACGTGATTTACCACATTTTCTAAGTAGATGGAAATTGATAGATATCAGTTTAGACTGTCTTTGAGTAAATCCATCTGTCTGTTTCCAATGATATGTTTAAAAACAATGTATGAGTGCAATAAACTCATGGTACATTTAAATGATGATGATATAATATATTTCGAAACATTGAATCTTGTCATGATGGCGTGTATCTCATTGCTTGGAGTATGTAAACTAATGCTATGTGAGGTCTCACCACAAAATGAGTCACATCGTAGGTGAGATCAAATTGAGATAATGATCAAAATAGGTCTGAAGAAAAATTTTGTAGAAATTTAGTTTTAATTAATTATAAGTACTATGATACTTATTTAAATATAATGTACTTTTTAGGTCAATTTCCATGTAGGAAATTGTCCTTCATACGGATATTCTGATATCTACAGTATTTCAATTGCTTAATTTTAGATTGATTTCCATAGATGGAACTTTCAAATGGTTATTTGGATCTACTTATCCAATGAATGTCATTTAAAATGTAGATTACAGTTTATATTATGCTCTATTAGAAAGTACCAATAACTCAGTTTTAGATTTTATGATAAAGTGAAATTAAAATGGTATACCACAGAGTAACTTGTTAAGTCAAAGGTATCGATTTTAATAAATGGCAATAGACAAAAGGATTGTTGTAAATTTTTATTAGGAAAGGTAGCAATCTAGCTGTAAGATTTTAGTGTGATTCGCTCGGTAGTAGAATATGCTTGTCCCCTATAGTACTTGGGTCTGACCCAAGAACAACAGAATATTATTGAAAGAATCCAACGCAGAGTAGTAGTAGGAACAATCATTCCTGGGATGTCTTATGACCAAACTTTAAATATGTTAAATCTACCTCGCCTCTCAGATCGCCTTCTTGATTATTGTAAGCGATATTATCTAAAAATCAAGAGGAGTGATCACCGATTGAAAAATCTACGCCTGCTCCAACTCACCAGTATCAACTAAGAAACACATTATCTTATTCATTACCTAGAATTAAAACAGAGAGATCAAAAAAATTCATACTCAATTATGGGCCATTAACTATTGGTAGTTTGTTCATCGCTGGTCACTCTACTTTCTGTTATTGAATATGATGTTTATGTAAATGTATAATCTATGTCACATATGTAACATCCAATCAACAGACAATGTGGTTGCAATAAAGATGATTTGATTTGATATGGCATCATGTCAGAATACGATATTTCAACATTATGTCATCATCAGTCCTAAAGATGACATAATTTATGCTAAAATATTGAATCTTGACATGATGCAGTATCTCACTACTTGGAGTATGTACATACTTTCTCAAAACAGACAATGTATACATGTTTACAGTATGTCAAATTGTTGTACAATTTGTAAATTAAGTCTGAATACCCATGGATAGTACTGATAGACATCAACAAACAAGGCTGTGCTATATCAACTCTCAAATAACCTTCACAAAATGTTTAAAAATAGATTAAAACATGTTCCTTCCAAATAATGACTCATTAACTATTTAAAAATATTGTTTTGGTAATTATGTGAGCAAATTTTTAGGATTAAAAATAATAACAATCATTATATACCTCACCAGAGGTCCCAAGTCTCCTGAAAATGGCAGGATTCTCCTGATTTTTTGGGTCATCTCTCGCCCTCCTGAAAAAATATATTTTTCTCCTGAAATTTAAGTGTCTCCCAAAAATATTCAGAGTGGGTCTTGGCCTAACCTAGGAGCAAAATCGGTTGTCCCTTAAAAAATACCAACTCTGCTCAGTGTTAAATACAATTTATATAGAGTAATA
This sequence comes from Nesometra sesokonis, assembly GCA_025631205.1. Classification (NCBI taxonomy): domain Eukaryota; kingdom Metazoa; phylum Echinodermata; class Crinoidea; order Comatulida; family Antedonidae; genus Nesometra; species Nesometra sesokonis. The sequence continues at coordinate 12,835 of JAOTQE010063487.1, forward strand.
TAGATATATTATTATATATTGTTATGTACTCTTTTTGTGTTCTGTTTTTATTGTGACGCGTTGCACATCTGCATTAACCCAAATTTGATTGACAAAGCAGCCGACATAAAATCTCCTGATTTTTCACTTCCCAAACTTGGGACCTCTGCCTTACTCTAAGGAATCTAGTAATCTGATTGAATAATGAGATAAAAGGGTTTGGTAACTACTAGCTTTTTTCTACTCAAGTATAAAACTAAGAAAGTATGCAGGTAACTATGTTTAATATTTTAGAAATAAGGTAAAGTAAATTTTAAAAGAGATTTTATTTATTGGGCAGATTTTGGAAGGAATGCCCCTTTTAGTTCAGTTCGGTCTTCTTCTGTATTCTCCCACTCATGTACTGTAGGTCATTTAACGGCTTCCTTCTTGTAAATCACAGATTAAATTACCAAAACGATGGTTTTAAATTAAAAATACACCATTTAAAATAACCATAACTTTTAATTTCAAGACAAGTTTTGGTTAGTTCTATATTCATCTGAAGCTACTACAGAATTAAAATGGACAAAAAATGCAGGAAGAGAAGTTTAAATGAGGCATGACATGGCAAAACCATCAAGTTGTAGGAAAATTGAAAATTGAGTTATTGTTAACAACATATTACACTTTTCGCACACTTTAAAATGAGGGTCTATAATCAAAATCGGACACCTATAAGTAAAGGTATAAAATATACAAAATATACCCAAATTTACTTTGTACTTGTTTATATTTCCTGGGGCGGATTGCTAAAAAGCGGTCTTTAGACTTTCTTAAGCTTAAGGCTGTCTATAATTGTGACGTCACGCACGGTCTTTAATAATAGATCATTGCTATACCGCGGTCTTAGCAGTTAGCGGTCTTAAATATTAAAAGCCTGCTTGGAGGAGGCTATAAATGGTCTTAAATCACTTACAATGTGACATTAGAATTATTTTACCTTGAATTGCCTGTTTTAATAAATTGTTATAACTACAACTATTTAAACATACACCATATTATGAAATTAAAACTAGTATAACGTTTTCTTAAAAAAATCAAACTATGTAGTCTTTGTTCGAGATTCAATACTCAACACGGTCTTAGGAAAGACTGTTTTATAGCAACGGTCTAACTTGGGTGACTTTGTTAAAGCCGGCTTTATTCTGTAAGTTAAGACCATCAGTTAAGACTCTTTTAGCAATCCACCCCTGTTGTTTATTTGCATATTTCTCACTAACTTCCTGCACGACAACTTGGTGGTTTTGCCACGACTAGCCTCAAATGTTAATTGTAAGAACTTTGATGAATCAAATTTCGAGTACTATAATAGTCTTGATAAAGAATTAAATTAAAATGTGAAGGAAATTAACAAGGATGGATCTCTATTAATTTAATTTTGTATAGAACTACTGTGTACTATGTTTCTGACTCAGCCTTTATGTTATTTTATTGGAGTATGACATATAATTAGGCGGATAAAACTCTGACAAATCTAAAGGAAATAAAACTATGACGGATGATATAGTTCTTCAATTTAATACCAGATATAAAATATTTAAAAGTTTAAATAATTGTTCTTTGTTTATTTTTCAGATGTTTTAACACTACCCTTTAAAAGAAAATAATACTCTCTGACTAGGTAGACCTACCATGTTAAATTACTAAAGAGATCTAACTAGAACCACTGGGAACTACTGAGTAAGGTAGTATATAATTACCCTCTCTGTTGACGTTATTAATGCCGTATGGTTTAAATAATGGCTGTATTTTCCTATGTATATATACTAGAGCATTGCTGACCATATCCTTGGTAGTATCCCTTGATATGGTAGTTTTTACAGAGTTAACCCTGTTAACTACCTTTATCTACCTTGTCACTACCATTATCTACCATGTTAACAGAGTTATTTTTTCAAAGGGTAGATATGATGAATGCCGCTATTCTGAAGGATCCTGACTACTATTAGCAATGAAAAAAATTTATTTTGACTTGGTCAATATTTAGAATCAATTTGATTTCAGTGTTGCGAGAAACCAAGGTCCAAAAAAGTCCAGTGAACTCATTTCCAGTTTGGTCCTTCTGGTGGTGATTGGGAAGTGCACCAAGAGACAATCCCATACTTTTTTCTGAAGAAATTACTGCATTTTTAACAGGCACAATAGCCATGTTGTACACAGCACCAACACTAACATCCCATGACAGAGATTTCAACAGCCACTATTGACTTGTATTTCGACATTCCACGAAGAGGAGGGATTTATTCCAATCGAACCGGGAATTAGCGTGTCTCCAGTTTAGCGCATTGCACATTGACTACTGTAATCTAGTACTAGTAAAACTAACTGAACTAAATGCATGCAAATACATGTACAAGTCTTTTCTGAGACAGTTACCTGCAAATGTCTCAATATGACTAATATTAACTGTAGCATTTGTTTCAATTTTGTGGCTTAATATCAACCGTGTTCAATTCTCAATTTACAGAGTTTCCGAGAACTTTAATTTTGTTTAGATATTGGACTTCCTAGATAAGTATTTACCAGAATACATTGCTGTGGATTTTAATTTTGAAGATGTAGACAATTTAGTAGTTAGCCTTGGTTGCCGGAGCGGCAGGCCTAGACCTTAGGCTAGGACTAGGCTAATCCCTGACAAATCTGTACTTAAAAGTAAGCTATATTGAATAATTATTATAATATTGAATTGATACCGAAAAACATTGTACTCGCTGTGGCAATATAATATTGAACTCGTCTTCGACTTGTTCAATATTTTGCTACAGCTCGAACAATATTTTTCGGTATCCCTCAAAGACATTCAATATTATATAAATGTCTTCGTACAGGGCCCAGTTATTGAACTATAAGACATAGGAAGTGGGGTACTTTAAAGATGTGAGATAAAACCAAAAAAATATTCAAAGAAAATGACAGAATACCTGCCAATTCTCATGCATAATGCGCAAGTCTCACACAACAGACCTATGTTGAACGTGTCACGCATATCATTTTATCTCACGCATTAGTAGAATTCTCACGCATAGCAAAAAACCTATAAATCGTTTTTCTCGCGCATAAGACAATACAGAGCAAATTACAGTAAAAATTGCCCTAAAACAGTGGAAATATGATTGAAAATCACCCAAAAATGGGCAAAGTTTTAAAATTGAAATCGGAGAACATGGAGCCCAGCAAAAGTGTCAGGAAATGTCTCACGCATTGCCGTCAAAAAAAGGAGGCAGGTATAGGATATGAACCAAAGACCTCGGAATTGAAAAGTGAGCATTTTAACCCACCATCCATAGCTTGATATTCTTTAAAACCTCAGCACCTGTTCAGTGTCTTACAATATTTTCCCATGGGCCCAGTTGTTGTTTTACAGTATGAGGCATAGGAAGTAGGGTACTTTACAGCCATGAGCTAAAACAAAAATTCTAAGAACATACAGGAATTGAGCACAGACATTATGATGTACAGGATTTGGTCTTAACCACAACAGGTGCACTAGTGACCACTGAAAATCATAATAAATGTACAAATGGTTAAAAATGAATTAATAGTATATAATAATTGTCCATACAAAATATGAATCAGTAAGTAAATCTGCATACAAAATGACCTATATGCAAGCTTCAAAATAAGTGCATGGTTTATTACTACTGTAGAACAAAAGTTTAATACGAATGAAGGGGCAGATTTAAGGGGGACTAACAGTATAAGCCTTGCTAACATTGAACTAAAAATATTTTTTAGAATGAAAAACTATTGCTAAACATAGCAGTAAGGTGGCTAATGGAGTAAGATACAAAACAGAACACAATAAATTAAATAAATCTTTTTAATTTTAGCTTGTCAAAATCAACAGGCCCCCTTCCCCTAAATCAATTTTTTTCGATCTGTGTTTGGTGTCTTTATTCAATAATGGACCAACTGCCCAATGGGAAGACCAATGAACATTTACTGAGAAACTGACTAATAAATTTTAAACCAATAGGATCAACAGATTAGAAAAAATATTCTAAGAACATGGACCGACAGACAGACCAACTGAGCAAATTATATTACTGCTTCGATGAATGAAAATCTAGTGAAAAAAACACCTTGACAAGATTTGAATTGAGACATCAGGATTTGAATACAAGCACTTTAACCACCAAACCAAACTATAGCCCTATCTAGAATCATCTAGTTAAAAATACCTTTAGTCATACTGGATAACACCTGATAGAAATCGCAATACAGGGACTGACTGCCCAACAGACCAAGCAAATTACACTACTGCTTGGATGCATGAAAGTCATCTAGTGAAAAACACCTTAATACAGAAGGATTTGAATCCAGAAATCAGGGCTGGAAGGGAAGCACTTTAACAACATACTATATTGCTCTATCTAGAATCATCTAAAACACCTTGAGTCATATGGATAACATCTGGTAGAAAATACAATACAGGACTGACCGACAAACTGATAAAGTAAAACACCTTGATAGGATTTGAATCCACACATCAGGGGGAGAGAATGGGCACTTTAGCCATGACATTATACCTATATCTATAATCATCTAGTTAAGAAACGTTTAGTTATATTGGATAACATTTGATAGAAATTGCAATACTGGACTGACCGACAAACTGACAAAGTAAAGTACAGTATTCTACTGTTTGGACGCATGGAATCATCTACATGTAGTAAAAACAACTTGACAGGATTTGAAACCAGAAATCAGAATTGGAAGATGAGCATTTTAACCACCACACTATAGCTCTGAAATCATCTAGTTAAAAATACTTTGAGAATACTGTATATTGGATAACATCTGGTAGAAATTTCAATTCAGGACTGACCTACAAACTGTCAAAGTAAAGTATTCTACTGTTTGGACGCAAAAAATAATCTATGTAGCCAAAAACATGTTAACAGGATTTGTATCCAAGACCTAGGATTGGATGGCAAACACTTTACCAGAATTCTATAGCTCCACAAAGAACCATCTATTCAAAAGCACCTCAACAGAATTTGAATCCAAGTCCTCAGGACTGAACGACAAGCACTTAAACCAACATGGTATAATTCCATCAAGAATCATCTATTCAAAAACACCTAAACAAAATTTGAATCCAAGAACTCGGCATTGGCAGGCAAGCATTTAAATCATGGTATAATTCCATCTAGAATCACCACCTCAATAACAGGATTTGATTCCAAGAACTCATGATTGGAAGACAGGCAATTTTATCACCAATTCCATAGTCCACCTACCAGAATCATCTAGTCAAAAATACCTTGAGTCATATTGGAAACATCTGGTAAAAATTACAATATGTTTTCAATCCATTGACAATTCATAATCTGAAATATCTTAGAAACAAGCAGATTCTCAAATTCCAACTTTAATTTAAATAGGAAATTCACAAAAAGTCAATAACTCTTTGGGATATTAAATACACAAAAATCTAATCTTGATAAAATCTTATATAATTTTTGTATATTATTTTATAAAAATGAAGTATCTACATTTAATCTATTGCAGATTTGTCGTAAAGATTTTGTATTAGTATGTATTTTGTTTGCAGCCAATAAGCAACTTCTATTATAATTTCTAGGCTTAGCCAGCCTTCAAACTTGTTTAACGTTATTAATCGACTGATTCATCTATTGTTCATGCACTTTAATATTGTGTTGCAAAACAATGACACATTGCACTTTCCAAATTTAAGGAAAACTATTTATTAATAAGTGTCAAATGCAATGAGAACAATTTTTTCTAAATTGAAAAACTCGTAATCTACCATAGCGATTCGTACTCAATCCTTTAAGATGCTATCAAGGGAACATCAAGATCAGGCAGTGGAAGTATGTTAGAGCTACGACATCATTAAAATTTGGTATGATGTACCAAAAATTGTCAACATGGGTGGCGGAAGAGGGGGATAGAGGGGAAGCATCCCCCAGTGATAACTTGGGTGGACAGTTCTCCCATCTTGAAATGTCTACAAAATTAGATTAGATTAGATTAGATTAGATTGACTTTTTTTTGTTGCTATGATTATCACTTCAGGTACACGAACACCTTCCTTTGCCGTCAACCATGGCGATCCTATCCTGTTGCAAAAACTCCAAACTGCAAATATGTCAGGTCTCCAAAAAATGAGTCACAACAATGGCAACACCGAATTGAGATCACCAAAAAAGAAAATCATATTTTTGAGAATTGTTCTTTAAACATAATTAATGTTGAATGTTGCTTTACTTGCATTATTCAATACTTATAAAATAAAATACTTATAAAATACTTTTCATGTTAAGTTTCATATTAATACTTATAAAATACTTTTCATGTTAAGTTTCGTATTAATACTTATAAAATACTTTTCATGTTAAGTTTCATATTAATACTTATAAAATACTTTTCATGTTGAGTTTCATATTAATACTTATAAAATACTTTTCATCTTAAGTTTCATATTAATACTTATAAAATACTTTTCATGTTAAGTTTCATATTAATACTTATAAAATACTTTTCATGTTATGTTTCATATTAATACTTATAAAATACTTTTCATGTTAAGTTTCATGTTAATACTTATAAAATACTTTTCATGTTAAG
>JAOTQE010063487.1:19549-30807 GCA_025631205.1 Nesometra sesokonis
CATGTTAAGTTTCATGTTAATACTTATAAAATACTTTTCATGTTAAGTTTCATGTTAATACTTATAAAATACTTTTCATGTTAAGTTTCATATTAATACTTATAAAATACTTTTCATGTTAAGTTTCATGTTAATACTTATAAAATACTTTTCATGTTAAGTTTCATGTTAATACTTATAAAATACTTTTCTTGTTAAGTTTATAAAATACTTTTCATGTTAAATTTCATGTTAATTCTTATAAAAACTTTTCATGTTAGTTTTGATGTAGGAAAGTATATGTTACAGTATGTAGACTTTTTGAGACTGATGATCTTTTAATTGACTATTTTTTAAACAACAAAATGTTAATTGAGGTCCAATTAATTATATATATTATATTTAAGCTGTGATTTCAATCATTTTTCAGTGTTGAGTATAAAGTGGTTTGAAGAAAGTGCAGACCATGACTTGCTTAGTCACACACAATTATAAACGGACCTGGGAAATGTTGATTAAATATAGATAATGATGATGAATGATATTTGTGTGCTACACTAAGTGAGCAAATTGGACGCCTGACATGTAAAGCAGGAGACGCAATGTATAGTTTTAAAATTTGCACATGTTAAGCCGGGCACTCACTGCGTTGTGCGACGGTCGCACTTAACCGTCACTCCCTGTGTGTGTAGTTGCCAGACACTATTGACAGTCTTATACGCTTTGGTCAATGGATTTCTAGTGATTTAACAGGGTAAATTACTAAAAAAATTGTCGACTGAGAGTAGACGACTGTCATCGCATCTGGCAGAGGTCCCATGTCTCCTGAAAATGGCGGGAGTCTCCTGATTTTTTGAGTCATCTTCCGCCCCCTTGAAAAAAATTTTCTTCTAAAAATTTTAAATGTCTCCCAAAAAATATTCAGAGTTGGTCTTGGCTCAGCTTACTAGCAAAATCGGTTGTCCCTTCAAAAAATACCAGCTCTACTCAGCATTAAATACAATTTATATAGATATTTTTACATATTGTTATGTTTTTTTTCTGTGTTCTGTTTTTTATTGTGACACATCGCACATTTGAATTTACGCAAATTTGATCCTACAAAGCAACCGACAGAAAATCTCCTGACTTTTCACTTCTCAAACTTGAGAACCTTTGCATCTGGCAACCATACACACAGGGAGCGACGGTTTTGTCGTGCGATCGTCGCACGACGTAGTGAGTGCCCGGCTTTAGATACACTTCACGTGATTCCGGTGGGAAGACCCCTCAAAGCACTTCAATCTGAAGGTGTCCATATCTGGCTCACATGTACCTATTACCAACTTGTCTCATAAAGATAGTCTGATCAACTGCTAAAACAAAAGGTCTACTTCTTCATTTTATCTTTTCATTATTCAAGCAATCATAATTAGGATAATTATGAACTGTCACAAAACCTTAAATTATGACATTGTTTGGTGAGGATAATATAAAAGAATATATTGTGAATATCTATTACATAGTTTAACCAACCCGGAAAACATGGTGTGCGGCTAGGTACAGTTTGTAAGGGTTATAGACGATCGGGCCCAAGCACAATCCGGCCCAAGACAATCCGGCCCAGTCTATTTTGGCCCGATCGTCCATTTCAATGGGCCAAATCGTCTTGGTGTCAATCGTCACTGGGCCTGAACGTCTACATTTGAAAGTAAACATTTTTAAACTTCCTTTTCTAATTAAATGACCAAATAAATATAATGTTCAAAGTTTTGGTTTTAGTAATATAATATTGTAAGTTTGCAATGAGATTTTAATAATCATCTAGTAGGGCCTGATCGTCCATACGATCATGGCCCCGATCGTCCATGGGCCTGACGTCTGTCTCGCTTTTTTACCATTCAAAGTATAACCCTGCATTCATGAAAAATACTGTAGTGGTGGTCGATGGTAAATAATTTTCAATTCTTTAATTTAAGTAATCCCGAAGTAAGTTTCAGAGAAATCCTGAGGTGATGTTCAGCAAGAAAAAATTTTATTGTGTAGTTAAATCATATATTTTATTTTGCTGAAAATGCACAATTTTGTTTAAAAATGCCAATAAAATATTAAATCTTAACATCATGTGGTAACTGTACAAATAGTTCTTAATTGGGAATCTTATTTCTTCACAATAAAACCTAAATGATATTTTAATTAATGAATACTTTCTGTTGCAGTTATTTATTAAAAAACAATCAGGAAGAGCCAGACCACCACGAACAAATTCACATCTTCATTTAAAAGAGGTTTTTAAATGTGTCACCGTTTTAATATGTACTAAAGTTACTTTTTTTTAAATTCTTATCTTGCCAAGGAAGAATTCTCATAAGGTGTACTTTATATTTTATGACGAATGAAGTTTTTCTATGTCTATGTCTATGTTTGTTTTACTAGCTAAGGTGAAATGCAAAATATACAACAAGCTAAAAACAATTATTACAATAGACTAAATTAATGTTATAACATTTTATTATCAATAATTTGTACACATTATATAAAACAATTCTAAGTAATCATTAGGTGACCCAACCCCCTTAAACTTAATCTCAATATGAGGCATGACACGGCAAAACCACCAAGTTGTAGGAAAATTGAAAATTGAGTTATTGTTAAAACCATATTACAATTTTCACAAGCTTTAAAATGAGGGGTCAATCAAAATCGGACATCTATAACTGGAGTTATAAGACAAATACAGAAATTTTGTTTATATTTCCTGTTGGTTATTTGCTTATTTCTCAATACCTTCCTGTGCGATAACTTGGCAGTTTTGCCATGCCTGGCCTCATATATTTAATTGTATGTTTAACCATGGTTTAACACCTTCTTTAAACTTTCACTGTATTCATTCATCAGTAGGTTATTTGTTGTGCAAGTGCTCTTGGATTTGCTCCAGGGTACTGAGGTGCTAATAAGTGTTGATACTTCTAAACCTTACTGGGATCTTAACATGCTTCTCACTATTAAACATGTTTAAAGAGAGCTGGGTGGTCTAAATAATTATATGATATATTGTTATAAATTTGAAACTTTTTATAATATGAAATAAATTTAACTGATCATTAACCAGATTAATTTCTAAATACAATAATTTCCAGAATTAGTTACAAGTATAAATAAATATATAATTAAAACATTTAAAATACAACACCAAAGAAGCTTGTTTTCAAAACAACAACATTTCTTTATTTGAATGATTTAATCTGCGGCATCAGATAATTTTTGTAAACTAAATTTATAAAAAAAAGTATCATACTCCATGCAATGAGATACACACCATCGTGACAGGATTCAATACTTCAAAATAATGTCATCATCATTCCTGATGATGACATAATTTATGTCGAAATATTAAATCTTGTCATGATGGCATGTATCTCATTGCTTGGTGTATGCAATATACTTTCTTACTTGAAGTTGATTAGTGGACCTTACGAAATTTATAAAAGTTCATCAATAAACCTGTCAAGGATGGAAGTTTGCATGGACAATAACAGGACATTTATTAAGTACACAGTGTAAAGTAAATGGGGGGGTTCTAAAAGAGGTGTCTAAAATTTTATTAATGAAATAGTTGACACTTTCTTTCTTGTCAAAATCCGATCAGTGTTTCGAGCACCCTCTTTCCCCAATTATTATACATATCCCTCGTATACTGAAAATTTTTTAGCTCTAATTATACCTTTAAATTTACCTCTTTCGGTAAAGCAGGTAAATGGAAATCCACAAAAAAACTGTACATTTTGCAGCCATATTTGGCGGTTTGTACTCTTTAAAAAATTTGGCTAAAGATTTTAAGTTTTGACTTAAAAAGATCGGCAACCTTTATAGCCAATTTGACTAGGAAAAAATTGTGAGGTCTCACCACAAAATGAGTCTTATGGTAGGAAAAATAAAATTAAGTTATTGGTACATTCTAATAGAGAACAATATAAGCTGTAATCTACACTTTAAATTATATACATTGGATAAATAGATCCAAAGATGTGAGCATTTGAAGTTGTTTTGTATGGAAACACAGTTTTGAGAAAATCGTCCATAAACCAATCGAAAAATAAACAATTAAAAGACAATAAATCTCAGAAAATCTGCATGAAGGACACTTTTCTACATGAAAATTTACCTAAAAAGTATATTATAATGAAAAGTAAGTACCATAGTACTCATGTTTGATTAAAACTAAATTTCTCAAAAAGTAGACTTCAGACCTATTTTGGTGATTATCTCAATTTGATCTCACCTACGATGCGACTCATTTTGTGGTGAGACCTCACAATTGATCCTAGTGTGAGCATGGGTGAAAGTCCCAAGCATCATGGTACCCTGATGCTGAAGGGCCTGGGGAGAACACTGCATAGTGATATATTTAGAAAACAAGTTCAACAGTAAATGAAATATCAATGTGAAAATGAACCACAAAATATTATATTATTATATACAAGGCACTGGTCTACAGTACCTAAGCATACTCTACTGTAATTAATATACATACTATAAATTTACATTTTACAACTAAAATTTACAATAAATTTTAAAAATGTTAGGTTTGATTTTGTCATTAAACAAAATTAAAGCTAACATGATAATTTGGTTTATCAATATTTGAAAGCAATAAAATTAAAAGATGAATTTGTATCATGAAGACTACAGTTGAACTTCCCTGTGTGGACACCTCCTGTAAGCGGACACCTCCCATAAACGACACTTAATTCAAAGACCCATTTGTTCTTCTTATCTAATCAGTGCATTTGGTACCTTTCGTAAGCGGACACCTCCTGTAAGCGAATGCGGACACTTTTTATCTTAAAATTTAGATTTTTCGTATGCTATTTTACCTCCCATAAGCAGACATCACAGAAAATGTTGTGATTTTTCTGTACAACGAATACAAGTTTCTGTATAAAATCATCCTTATACTGTAATGGCTGAGAATCATACTACTGAACCAATCTTAAAAATGATAAACAATATTTAATAAAGAAATTTGAGAGGCCATTTGTGCTGAGAAGGCCATGAAATGTTAGGCATGACATACATAATTTTACTCTGGCCCTCTACCAGCCAAAATTCTCGTAAGTGGACAACTCCTTTAAGCAGACACTTTTCCCAGACCCGAAGGTGTCCGCTTACAGGAGGTTCAACTATAACTAGATAGAAATCATTTAACCATTAGAAATCTAATAAAATTAAAATATACATATGATAAATTGGAATTGTTTCCTTACAATGCTATTTCTAATGTACAAAACTATTAAACTCTTTACGAACCAAAAACGGCTCACAGGCTCAGTGGCATAGGCCTACTCATTGTGTGCTATCTTGGATATGCCTTGAATAGGAATTGGTGTGTTTGCATCCCCGCCCCCCCCCCCCCCCCACACAAATGAAAAAAGGTCCACTTTTTCAGTGAGAAAAGATGAAACCCCAACACACAAAATGGCAAAAATTGATGCAAAGGCACATGAAATCGCTGGGGCTACGGTTCAGACCTCGAATTTGGGGTGTTTTTTTTTTATTGTCAACTCGAAAATGGTAAATGAGTTCCGGATTTCTGTCGAACACACCTCCCCATCCGAAATTATGGGTACGGGCCTGTGATTTATATAACTATAGGGGTGCTTAGTTTTTTTTGCCGGACTGAGAGAGAAAATGATTGTTGGGCAGGAGTGTGTGTGGGAATGGGCACTGAGGCATGCATTTATTAGCAATTTGCTGAGGTACTAAATATACAGTAGAACCTCTGTTTTAAGTACCACGATTTTACAGACCCTGGATCTTACATATGCCTCATAAAAACAATGATGTCATCAACGTTTGAATTTTAAGTTTGATTCACCATGCAATGAATATTGTATGTTTAATCTACCATATATTTTTTATAGCATGCAACTCATCATGGCATACTTTTATATTGTTTAGCTATGCTGTAGAGTGAAAGAGTAAGTTAATTTGAACTGACCTGGATTTTACAGACCCTCTGTTTTACATACCCCTTTTGGTCCGTATGTAAAATAGAGGTTCATTTGTAGAGCTAAGCTATTACGTGTGCATTCCCATTAGAGACATTCATCAATTTTATTGAATTTAACCACATACTGTCTTATCACATTAAATGTTTGTAAAAGCTATACTGTACAGCTAAACAATTAAGTAAAAATTAATCCAATTATCCATTGTGATAAGACTTGACAAAACTTCTTAATGGGGATGTGCACTTAATGACATTCTGAATAAAGTGCCTTATCCAAGGATACAAATCAACTGGTAAACATGAGTCTTCTGATAGGTATTCTGAACTGCAAACAATGTGTCACTTAATCTCACTTAATTGCTTTTCTAATAGTGGGAGCAGTTGTACTACGGTATAGAATCCTAATTGAGAGTTTGCAAGTTTGAGATTCATGCCAGTTGCTTGGGTACCAGGGCAATGCGTTTCCCTCAAATTACTTCTCCGTCTACCCAGCTGTAAAATGGGTACTGGCAAATTGCTGGGAATTAACCTGCGATGCACTAGCATCCCATCCAAGGGAGTATCATACTCTCATCCGCCACACGCTACAGAAACTGGGAACAAGCTTCACCCTTTCAGCCATGTTCGGAAGAGGATTTAGTTTTTTTCTATTAGTCACGCACAGTACAACCATTAACCAGTTTATTGGCTGTGCTTTTAACCACCTGGAACTATACAGGAAAACCTGTGAAATATGTTAATCAACTTCCTATATTATAACTGGCTGTTTTAATGGTCACTTAAGGATAGTCCTAAACTGATTTCTCATTCACTATTAATAGTTATAATATGAATTTCTAACATTACAAATTAGAATAAAATCTAAGCAAAAAAATATATTTTTTGAATGAAATTGAAGCACAGGGAGAACTATTAATCATAATAAATACTTCGACACAGGTTTGAGGCCGGCTTACATCATGGTTCTGATGGTAGAACAAGTTTTCTCAGATTATGACTATAAACCATGGTTCAAATTTAACCAAGGCACCAGCCCATTTGCCTCCAGTTCCCTATCATTTGGCCTCAGTGCCTTAAAAATGTGACCATCATCAAGGCCACTTTGGCCTTGGTGCCCCTTATTTTAAGTAATAAATAAGGATACAATTTGTAAAAAATTGCCTCTGATACCCTGTTGTACCTCATAAATTCAAGTCAAAAGTGGTCTTGCTCCTACAAATCTTAAATTCAAGGCCAAATACTGTAGGCCCAATGTGCAAATTGGACTTGTGTGCACTACAATATAAAGAACCAAGTAAATCTTGTGAGATGAGTTGGGTGTTACCCCGGTGTACTTAACCACACATAACCCCTGGTGTGGAAAGACGAATGAGCGTAATGTACAAACACCCTTAAGGGAGTAGAAAGACATAAAAACATGTCATACAAAATTTCCAGTCCACATCACCTTGAGACTATTTAGTATAAGGTGCTATATAAATCAAACTAAACCATTACATAGTATGACCATTTAACAGTTGTACATATATTGGAAAAAGAAAAATTATTTTGCCCAAGCAAGGATTTTTTTTAAATTTTTGGTCAATCAGTTGTAATTTTTTTTAGTCCCCATATAATACTCTATTATCTATAAACAATCTGATCCCTTTAAATTTCTAGTTTAATTTCGGGTTGAGCATTTCTTAAAATTGTTATAAGAACTATTTCTTACAATTTTTGAGATAATATACGTTTACAGTAGTCAAAAAGTTGGGAGATCAGAATTTGAAAGTAAAACAACAAAATAATTTAGGATAAACCCCAAACCTTGAGTCCAACAAAACACGCTGACCACAGATTTTGTGTCAGTCAGGCCAAATATGAGGTGCTACTTCCGTCATGGGTGGCATGTTCCAGATTTTAAAATTGGGCAAGAAAAAAAAAGTTTAGCGGGGAGCACAAATTACACGGGGGAACATGTGTACTTTGATATTGGGGGTGTTCGCTGGCTGCAGACCTCTCCCTTCAAAATCTACCCCTGGCCTTTGAGAGAGTTGATAGTAATAAAATAACCTAAATCCAGTTTAAGAATTGCCAAACTTGCCTAAGTTGAATCAAAAGCAGCATTGAAAGAAAAATTTGACTTAGGAATATTTAATATATGGAAAATATCAGTATGGCATGAAAATTAAATTTGACTTAGAAATAGACTTTGGCAAAGCCAACTTAGGAAGGTTCAATTATGCATAGCACTTTTGGGATTGTTAAGTATTCCACAAATTTGTTTTTGAATAAAACAGGAAAAGGACAAATTATTGACAGCTCTTGGTGAACAAAATTTAAAAGGCTGTTGTAATGAACAGATTGTAAGATATCAAACATAAAATTTAGTTATAAATAATATACACATTTACAGTACATGATATATAAATCATAATACACTAAAAAATTATAAAACTATAAACCTGATAAATTAATTTTTCCAGGATGTAAAATTTCTGAATTTGACCTTCTAAATGGAAGTCCACATGGTAAATTACCATTACAAGACCGTGGTGGCGGTATTGGAGGAATACGTTGCAGTCGTGCCTGTCGACCCAAATTAACATAATAATGGTCCTTGTTTGGATTTTCACATGATTTTGTAGAAATGTCAGAATTTGGACGTCTTGGTGCTGGCAGAGGAGGCGGTATATCTTCCTCTGCGAGTTCGTTAATATCTATTAATGCTTCATTTTCTGTTTCAATTATTGTCTCGGTTTTGACAAATGTAGTGTCTGTAACGGTGGAACAAAGAGAATCACGATTCTGCACCACTTCAAATGCATGTAAATTTGGATCACTTTGACTCAAAGCAGCCGTGAGATTTGGAACTTCAATTTTAACTTTCAGGTTCGCTTGTAGAGGGTGCATCAGGGTATGGCTCCCTCGCAGACCATTTTTAGGATGATCGAAGTAAAGGCTTCGATGTCGTGCTGCAGATTCCACATTCTCATAGTCAGTTTCGTACAGCACACTCTGGCGATTTATTACAGAATCCGAGTATCGTCTTCCTCGTAAATGTACAGCCTGATTGGCTGCTTTTGAAGACTTTTGTTCCTGTGCTAATTGATTCTTTAAACTCTGTCGCTCTTTCTTCAACTTAGAATGGAACCACAAAACAACCATCACAAAGATAAATAAAAGAATGCAAGCCAACATAGGGCCAATCAAAATACTAATATGTTGCATATTTAGAGAGGTTGGCGCTTTTACAATATTCTTCGGTTGTGATTTTGAAGGAATCGACGATGGTGAAACCTGAATGACAGTTGAAACACCCTCAGTTGATGATCTTATGGAAGATACAGTCGTTGTCGCTTCAGGTGACCCGTTCAATCTAATGATTGCCGTAGCATTTATACTTAACCGCCATCTATCTGTTACCTGGCATTTTACTTTATAATCACCCGTAGCACCTCTGATATTCTTCAGGCTAAAGCTCCGACTGTTATTTGTAAGGAAAATGCTAGAGGGTTGCAGAGGACCTTCAATATACCAACGGTACTCCACAATTTCCCATGATTGAACCATAACACACTGAAATGTTAGATCATCACCTGTATTTATAATTTTATGAGAAGGGTAGACTAGAACTGGTAATTTTGGTAGGTGTGTTAGTAAGGTACATGATTCGGGAGCAAATAATATATCACTTGTAGTTGAACAAAAGTTAACAGTATTTTTAGATTTTTCAGTTTCTTCAAGCAGAACTGTTCCATTCTGTAGATAGTACGCACTTAAGATACGATCAACATCTGGCCAGCTGCTGTGGGCGGATTTTCTAGTAGAAGGACCTGCCTTATAATCATCCAGCATACTTTCGCAACGTATGGTTGCCATTCCTGATGGCGTTAGTAACATTTTTGATCCATTATAATGTTGACAAGGCGTATAACCTTCAGTTGGGGGCACGATAACAGTTAACATAATAACATCAGAATGAATTTCAGGTACGTTACCATCTTTCAAAATACACTGGAACTGTCCATTATCAGCTTCAGTGAGATTATGAATGGTTAGAGAGTACCGCTTCCTCGCCTTGTCAATAGTTACCGACATTCTGTCTGTCGGCCCACTAGAAAGTAGAATGTGGTTCTGACTTAAACGATGCTGGTCGTACAATTTATACCACTGAAACTGACGCTCAGATCTTGAAGAGTTTGTTCCCGACGCAATGCAATTTATAGTTACCGATTCGCCTTTGAAGGCAATAACGTTTTGTGGTTCTACTTGCCATGTTACGGCAGCGTGACTTACATATGCACATGTCAACGTTAAAATCACAAGTTTCACAGACATATTTTCCATGGAGTATTAATGCTTCAAATTATTAAAATCACAATGATGTAAATTTTCGGCTCAATTAGTAAACATATTCAATCCAAAACAGGCAACGAATCAAAGTACTAAATGCAGATGCAAATGCAGTAGACAGCTTATACAAAATGACCGGTATTCAACTGCGTGCAATAATAGAAACAACTGTATAAGAAATGCTCAACAACGAATAAGTAATAACTAATCGCCGCACCGTACCACAGCTTCTCAGTGACTGAGAAATGCAATGAGTAGCTGAGTACGTAGGAAGGAAACCCAAGAGTTGATGGTAAGAGTATAGCTTAGTCATACGATGTCAGCTGATAGGTGCTTCCTGTGGGGGCGGGAATACACGTAGATTGCATACAGTTATTTATGAACAGTAAACTTTATTTTGAGATCACTATAATTGTCAATTTTTGACAAGATAACAACATTTTTCTGATGTTAAAATTAAACTTACTGAAGATTTATACAAGCCTTGCCTTACATCAGATTAATAATTTCAGAACAGGGGAACAGTATCATAGTCGATACTGGCGCTAGTTCGCAGAGCTTGATCAGTAGTTGTCTTGGTAATCTGCATTGTATCTAAATGTGTTATATATTTGGCATGATTTAATATACCATCTTATAACCTGGATGATTACAAGTAGGAATAATGTAATTGTATGAGTTAAACATGTATTAAGGCTATTAACACGTTATTTCATTCAATTTATAAAGTTTTTTTTTTAATTTAAGGAATTTCAAAATCAATCAACAGGCATATTAATGAAAATAAATAATGTAATGTTATACAACGTTTCATGACGTTAATTGCTGCGAAGCAGCTAATCCTAATCTGTACACCAATTTGACCTCTCGGGGTTACTGTTTGTCAGAAAATATCGGCCTTATCGCCCTGAACAGTCGAGTTGTGTTCTTTTGTTCTGCCGGGTAAAATCAA
>JAOTQE010063488.1:0-18195 GCA_025631205.1 Nesometra sesokonis
ATATAATATAATATAATATAATATGGTGCATTAATTATTTAAAATGTTAAATATACTTTTAGTTTACTTTTACATATTATTTAATAAACAAAAGGTATTATTTGTTGTGTAAAGTAATTCTATAATAGATCCACCTGTATGTTTTGATTCATAAAACATGATTTCGATATATCTGAAACAATGTGACTGTTAGGCCTACATGCTGGACGATAGGTCTCTTTTTATAGGCCTACACAAACAAAATCATCATCAATATGGATATTATCCCGATAATGGAGATTATTATAGCTCAGTTACGGGTCACATACTTAAGTCGTCCTTTGTCAGGGACATTGTAAATAAAAGTGTTCAGGTAGAGTATAAATCGGGTGGATTTTAAGCAAAACAAAAAAAAAAGAAAAAAAAAGAAAGACTGAAAGGCGTTAAAACGCCTTTCAGTCTTTTGAAGCTTGTTACAATACGGTATTCCGGCCATGTAATATATGCCTAATTTGTATGTTTTTTCAGGGTTTTTGTCAGTTTCAGAATAGAGCAGGTAGCATAACCTTTAGACAGTAACCACGCTTCTGTCAACACGGATTGCATTCTGAAAGAGGGCGTGTTATTTTTACCAGAAAATAGCAATGTTTGTTTGTTGAATATTTACTCCTCTGAATATCCATTTAGGTCATGTGTTGATGATAGGCCTAATGATTGTCGGTTCCATCAAATGAATCCATCGATTAAGCTAATTGACCCAATTGACGAGGTCCTTATATTAATAACTTTGAAAAATGGCAGAGGAGTCCATGGAATTGAGAAAGTATGCCTATAGTTTTAATTACTGAACTAATAATTAACAACCAATAGCACCTTTATTAAAACTAAACCAGGTTGTATAGTCTAGTTAAGACTGTATTGCACACTTGATAACCTGATAAACGTGAAAACTATGTTTGAAAGGTTCTTTAAATTTGATCAGTTATGACAGATCATGGAGGAAAGAATTCTTTTCTCTATGGACAGATAGGCCTATAAGAGGACCAATTAACACCCTCTCTAATTAAGTAAACCTATATAGGTCTATAACCTGGGCTAAAATCTTTCAAATTCAGAGACTAGATACTGTATTTCATAATTCCTCCACTTTGTACTGCTACATGTAGCAGTAATTTGAAGTGAATTTATTAAATGTAGAGGACAAAGTTGAGATTTGTTTTGGCACTTTATTGAATTTTACCAGTATAGTTATACTAGAACTAGGATTATAGGCCTATTACGTTATACAGGCCTAATTATAAATTAATTTACAGCAAACATTTAGAATTGTTAACCTATACTATTTAACAATCGAACGAACTGTGGACGTCGCAATAGCTGACCTGAAAATCAAGACTTTAATATAGGCCTCGGCCTTACATTTTACGTCTGTTGAGTAAGGCAACGGAATTTTGTCTCTGTTATCCCACGGTCTACATTTGATGTGAATAAATAACTATTAAGGTGAAACGTACACAACGTCAAGATTTAGTATAACTGTTTAATTTCATATTAAATACCTAATTTGCTGAATCCGTTTGTTTAATTTGATTGATTTTAGTCATAATGAGTGCGGTGCTACATCATTCATCCACCGACACCACGAACTGTATCGTGCGGTTTGTTTGTGGTTGTCTTAATACAGAGTCATAATTCAGTTGGCATAATATTAGTAGTTGTCAGACAGTATGTGGTACTTTTAGTGTGTTATGTTAGGCTAACAATCCCGGGGGCCTATAGTCCTTTAACATACTACTTAAACACCGACCTTTCATCGACCTCTTGCGGCAAATATATATCCAGGATCTAGGCCTAGAACATCTCAGACAAAAGCAAAGAAGAAGCGTTATCTTTCAAAGCGCATTTTTTATTCCCTACATCGATCCGAGCGTGGTGTTCATAGGCCTAGATCTGTTTAATTTTTGTAGGCGATTAAAAATCCTAAAAAAACAACGTTTAAGAAACTACTTCTACATTTTTAAGTGCTATTGTGTAGTCGAGTACCCAAATTAAGTGTGTAATGAGAAACAAAACGTTGGGTCTACAAGACGTTTTGTTTGCACTTATCTGCTGTTGTATTCTAACGATAAATCGATTTAGTTGAATAAAACCAGCTAAGTAGATATACTCGTAACTAATTCATTCTTTGCACTGCAGTGTTGAGTGGGTAAGCCGGTACTTTTTGAGCTCATGCTGTTGTTAATGATAACCTCAACGTTATTGTCCACATTGTAGGTATTGGGTGCAGTAAGAGTTCTTGTATTAACTTCATTTGAAGTTTATTACTGGTCGAACGGGTCAACATTTTCCTGATCACAATACAAACACTGCTAAGAAATCAATTCAGGATGGTATTAAGTGGACTTTGTTTTGCTTGTGGAAATAATGCAGTTTAACCCGATGACTGGGTACGAATGATTAGATCGTCTATCTTATTTGATCTTATATTCCCACCCATCTACCTCAGTTATCTCAGATATTTTTATAAATTAAAACATCGATATTTTAAACAAACGTTTAAAACGCATCCAGGGTGGGTATTGTGACAGAAACCTTGTAGATATGACACGAAGGTCGCGTGTTATTATGAACATCACCGATTCGCTATATCCTCGTATTAGTGTTAATTAGTTGGGATTTTATTTCTTTATAAAAAGAACTTTCAAGTTCTTTAGCTATTGATTCGTTTTAATTTAAAACGCATTATATCGTAAGCAGGAGTTAAACAGGTCCGAGGCCGTGATGAGGGACGAGTGACTGATACAGTGTCATGCAAGCCACTCGGTGGATGTATTTATAAAATCTACATTCTATAGTACATGTTTTAAGAGATTGTGCGTTTATTTTGAGGTCAGTTGGGCTTTGAAAAATAAGTTGACCTACACAAACGTATAACAAGTTCACTGCCATATATTCACAGTTGTTCTTTACTATTCAAAATATTAAGAATACAATCTTCGGTGTAATACCTTGCTTGATGGGGTACTTCGTCATACTTTGAGGTCCACACACGCCGCGGGCGGTATATACCGATGTACTTATAAACATTTACTTTTGAGAAAATATATTGTTATATGACGTACCTATACTATTTTTCAACATACCACAGTCAGTATACAGTATTTGCGACAATTCTGAAATTTATTCAAAATCGAAGCCTAGCCTACACAGAAGTACGGTATAAAAACTAGAACTTAAGTCCTGGTAGGCCTACATGGCCATAGGGCCAACTTGCGTTTTTTTTAAACGCTGATAGGCTAATGTCAGAGGCGGATCCAGAATCGTGTGGAAGAGGGGCGCACAATTTTCAGGCGGGTGGGTGTGTTCAAGTTTTCAAATATAAACAAGCCTTAAAATATTTTATTTGCCTTATTTTGTTTGTTACATGTTTTTCGGCTGTGTTTTCTGCATTTTGACGGTATTCTATTTTTGATGGAAACCTTATAGGGGCGCACATAATATAAGAGGGACACACGTGTACAATGTGGAATGCTGGAAAGAGAAAATTGATTTCATCAGAAATCTGAGAATTTTCCCGGATCTGATCAATGGTACGGTAGTGCCTGTTGCATAATTCGTGAGAATCAAGCCAACGCGCTAGGACAAGTTCAACAGCAAAGAAAAAATATTTAATTAACATGCTGTAACTAATGTTTCATTGTGTTTGTTCGGTTAGGCTTGTGTATATTTATTTATGCCTTATAGTTATGCTATTTTGCAACAGTGTATTAAGGTCAGTCATTTCAAATAAAGTATAATCTTAGGCCTAGAACTGATTTTATTAACATAAAATATGGTTAAGCCTATAGATTTGAATGCCCCTATAAATAGGCCTACCCTTCATAATAAACTTGAAGACTTAGCTTATGATTCAGCTTAATTGGTAAAAAATCACGTGAAACCAAATTCGTCCCTTAGATGGAATTTTCATAAGAAACAAAGACAGTAAGCTGTTCATTGTTACAGTTATCTAAGTCTTAGATGTTTTTAGCAGGGTATTTCCATCATAAAAACAGGTTTTCAAAAATCAATAATAAGGTACTGAGAATTATTAGGCCTAGGCCTATGTGTTTATGAATCATTGTTTTCTAGAATTCTTAAATTTACGAGAATGAAGAAATCACTCCAAAAACTACCGTAGGTTCTACTCTAAAAACAATTTTTTTTATAATAACCACTGTCACATACTACGATATTTGTTCCATCTAACTTAGCGTGTTTTCGCTACAATAAGTTTTTGAGAATGCTCCTTCCAATAAAGAAGCAAGACAATGTTTAAAAAGCTTCCGGAAACTAGGCCTATGTTTCTGAGAATTATGTGATGAAACATAAATCAGGGTTGCCTAATGCATGCCAAGTTTGAGAAACATAGAAACCCCAACCCCGGCTATACTTTAAAAATTAATTCTTAATTACCATAGGCTACACAGAATTCACAATAAATTACAATTATATTATGTGCTCCCCTAAAATTAACCTTAACAATAAGACAAAAACCCTTTTCTCGGATTTAATGCTGGGGCGGATCCAGGCTCCGCCGGAGGAGGGGGGGGGGGCGCACTTTTCAAGTCCGAGTGGACGTGGTGGCCACGTTTTTTCCTGACGAGCAAAAAAATTTATCTCCCCATTTTGGTGCCCTGGTACCGTGTTTTGACCGTGTTTTAGGTTTTTCTGGTTAATTTTGGACCCGGAGCACCTAAGGGGAGCGAAACTACGTTTTGCAGATACTAGGGGGACGCCCCCACCATTGGATCCGCGCCTGTAATGTGACCCACCCCTCCCCACGCCAAACTTTAGCTAAATCCTGAATCCGCCAATGGACATAGCTAATAGGCCTAGTTCTTTACCGCAGGGAAGATAATTAACTAATTGACACGACGTTAAAATACATTTTAACAGAAACATAATGTAATTCATTAACTTGATTTACCCACTTTATTGAGGCCTAATTGGTCTATGTAAAAATTAAGACCAAGAGCCCCATCACTCCAAAAAACATTTTTGTTTTGTATTCTGTTTCTTTTATCACTGAACTTAAATTTAGACTTACTGATATCGAAAGACAGTTTAATGAAAAGGTCAAAACACAATCTCTAAGACTTAAAATTAGTTTAAATTTGAAAATAATTTGTTTTGTATATAGATTTGAATATGTAGGCTTACTTTAACAACAGTTCGATTTGTTATTTTAGGTTTAGAGATAGAGAAAGCCTGATGGAAAAAAAGTAGCTCAGATAAATACATAGAGTGAATTTAATTTTATATACTGTTCACGTTATAGAACATCGCTGTGTCCTAGACCATGATATGAACGAAAAAATGTATTCACTGCAATTACCACCAGGCCTAATGAAAATGTAAAATGTTCGCATTTGTTCTTGATGTACGTAGCCTATAAACTGAATTACACGCAGAGAGGCGCAGTATTACTTAGTAATTCATTACAGTCGATCAATTACAGAAATGTGCAGAAATGTTCCGTTTAGGCATAGTGTAACAATCTTCTGTCAATGTAGAATATAGGCCCTAGGTAGTAATAGATGAGTTCCAGAAGGGGAATACATTTTATAGCTTTATATTAAGGTGTTACAATGAAGGGTAGATAAATCTCATTGAATAGAAAGAAATACATTTCCACAATTTTTACGACTAGTTAAAATTTAAAACAGAGAACGTGTTGCGATTGAAGAACACGTATCGCGTTACAAATGCACCCCAATCAAATTATTACCAAGCACGTCTTTGGTTATTCAAAGTAATTCATATAAACCGATTACTTATTCGTTTTGTTATTTTATCATTTTTCCCAGAGGTCAGTCGGTTATGAGTGAATCTTTTGACTGGATAGTACACTATTTTAATAGCTCCTTAGCACACGGAGTTCAACAACAATGCTTAAGTATCCTGCCTGACAGGTATACGATGAACCAGCGATTCCCGGGGTGGGATGTCAAACCAACTCCACTGTATCATACTTTTAACAACGGGACATTTGGCCTAGACTTATATGAGCAATAATCTAGCAGGTTTCTTTGAAAATTAATGCCTAAATAAGTATAACAGTTGCTGAATCAGTCTTGAAATTTAAGGAGGATTGTATATGCGTGAGAGTGCGCCAATTGCTTTGTAATTATCATACGAGGATTTGACATAAATTGGCATCAAATTGTGTTAGCCAACTCGGTCTAGGCCTATATATAGCTCTTGCTTATTATTGAAGATAAACCTCGCCAAAACATATCTAGTTCCTTCTCAATTCATAGGCCCTATATCAATAATAACTTGGATTATCTTATCATTTTTCTTTATTAATTCCAAAGATTCGTCTGGGCTTACCTGTCGAAAACAAATTTCTTGCCTGGGGAACGGTAATTCTCATAAAAGATTATAAATCCTTGGACCTAGCTTTACTTTTTAACTTAGTAAATGTCAGTATTTCGCAGGAAGGGGCGAATTAATCGATTAATTCAAAATTGAATTCCAAAAACTTCCTATGCCTCTTAATGCCTGTGTGTTTTTTTTTTTTTAGCAAACTTAACGGCAACAATAATCTTAAATTTCCTCGACAAGCATGTTATAATAATGGGGGCTGGGTAAATTGAAATAGAAACTAAAAGATGGCTGTAATTTTATTCCTATTCTAAAAAGATAAGCATAAACTATAGGCTTAACAACTAGGCCTAGGCCTATACATATACTTCTTTCCTCTATGGCCTATATAAGTCGAAAGGGTGGATTAAGAAATTGAAGTGTATTCAAGGGTCATTCATTTCGACAATTCGTTGTTTCCAAAAAGGGTTTTCCGATTAGTATTAATTAAAATAGAACAATCCTCTTATGAATTTCATAATTTCGTTCCACGAAAACTAAACTTTTTTGGAGGAATCGATTTATACATGTTTTTGTTATAATCCATCTCTGGTTTTGGAGCACGCGACACGGCTTGCTTCCTAAATGGCTTTACGCCTTATACATGACACTTGGCCACACTCCAGATATTAATAATACCCAACTATCGTAAATAATATTCACTGAACAGACTAATAGACATAACCGACCTTAGAATTACTTATAAACTGTCAAATATAGTGATTCAATTTATGTTGTCACCTTGGCTTTTCCAGTACCCAAATTAACTAGGGGTCGTCCCTCTTGAAGCTGGCTGTTTTAAAACAAACACAAATAAAAATATTATTACGTATTTACCAGTAGTTTTATAAGACCTACCGACTTTGATCGTGTTTAAAATTATCAGGTGATAGTGATTGATTTGTATAAGTCTAATAATATATTTTGTGTGTTTAATTTAGGTTCAAATGTGGATCGAGAAAGGTCCCATTCGACTGAACAATTAGGCTACATACTGTATAGGGCCTACTTCACACAAGACGTCACGCGAACGGGCCTACCAATTATCGATACAAGTATCGTATTAAATTCGGCCAATATTATACAATTAAACAATTTGATATAACATTTCTTCATCAACACCTTGCCACACATAACATGGCCTACATAACAAATTGTTGGCTTCTGTGCTTAAAGTGACTTTTAGCTTAAACATGTCAAACGTTCATTATACTTGTCTTATCTTTGTATCCCTTTAAATGTTCATATGACGTCAATATTACGCGAAGTAGCGCGTACCGCGTACTTTATTTCTAAACGCGTCTAGTGTTTAATAAGTTATAGTTCGGGCGCGCAACTATGACGTCAAAGTACGATAATGCTACTTTAAATTCCACGCGTGGTGGTAGTGAAAGTTTTAAATATCCTATTCTGATCCAGCTGAGTGTGCTAATGGAACTGTCGTGAGAGAGGCTACTCAGTAAAAGAAATCAATTAGCAGTGTTGATTCGCAAAGAGGTCGTACAGCGGTCTTGCGGGGCCCACAAACGTTTTTCTAACTCCCAATCGGGCCGACCGCTCATACCTACAGGTATCCCGTGGTATCGTTATCGTAGCATCGTGCTACGTCTGTGTTTCTAGGTTTTAAATATGTTTCCTTTTTGTTTCTTTTTGTAGGTTGTGACCAGGCGACAGACTGTGAAAGACAGATACATGTCGTATCCATATGCAATCATAAGCCTACGTGTCCATAGATCTATACATCAACAATATTTACATTCATATACTTAAAATTAAGTACTCGTGAATATCTTGTTTCTTGTTTACTTAAGTGTCCAAGTAAGTCGCTAAGTTAATGACTTAGAATCTATTTAAACAGGTCAAACCCAAGCTGGATACGAAGAAGACTTAAGTAAACACACTTTGTAAGGCTGCCGTCTGTTTAGATTCTCATTGATCTTACATAGTTTGCATTTCATACACTCATAACTTTACAAACTCTCTTACGAAATTAGAAGATCATACACCTGCTACTGTTATTCAAGTGTTAATAACGTGTAAACACAAGTTTAAAATATTATTTTAACCACCGTTCACATAGAGTGAACTGTAATCTGTTCATCATGATCAAATTACAATTGTTATTAATAATAATAATATTTGTCTATATCGCTAAAAATATAAATAATGGGACATTTCGAAACATCAATTGATATTTGTAAATTTTGCATTAAGCCAAATTAAAGAGAATGGTAAAACATCGAAAGGATTGAAGTGCTCTTTTGTAAAACTTCAAAATGAGGTTTATGTTTGGTCGATTGTACATTATTAAAGACCAAATTTCAGGCAAGCATTTTTTTTTCACACAGCAAATATCAACACACATATTCCGATAAATATTTTTAGTGTAGGCTATTGATTTATATTTTTAATGTTAGGCCTAGACTTTTGTCTAAACAATTGGGTAGGCTATTAACACAGATGGTCTTTTTTATTCATTCCATTGGTGGTATATTAAATTATTCTTGATAGGCCTACTTGTTTGTTCATTGAGAAATATTCCACGTCCAATACAGAAGGAATTTAGATTTGTTAGATTTCCTTAGGCCTAATCAAAATTACAGTATAACAAAATCCTTTTTGTTTTTCCCAGACTACATCAAGTTGTCAACCCTAAATTTTTTCTTATTTCCTTATTTTCAAGCAATTTTATCGAATCTCGTCATTAAACTTACAAAATGTATTAACACATTTAAATAATGTAGGCCTATTTAACTTACCATAGGGATCATCCATTCTTCCAGTAGCTGTTATATTTTTCCTGCCTACAATACGCAAAAATCCCTGACTGACTCTGCTATAAATTAATAATCGCTTCCCTGATTGATGTGCGTTAGATTCGATTCGATCGGGTTCCCTTCTAATTACACGTTGATGTGTAACCTGCAAACAGAACATACAGTTTTATAAAATATCTAAGTGTTATATGCGAGGCCTCGCCACAAAATGGGTCTCATGATAGGAAAATCCAAAATTGAGTTTTTGGTACGGTACCTTAACCGAGCACAAGCTGTAATCTACACTTTGAATGGCATCCATTGGATAAGTATATCGAAGATATGAGCTTTTAAGTTTTCATCTATGAAAATACGGTTTTGAGAAAATTCAAAGTTAAAAAACTATAGATCTAAAAAAATCCACATTAAGGACACTTTCCTGCATGAAACTGACCTAAGAAGCACTGGTATATTATAGTAATCATATGCCTTGATTAAAACTAATTTTTCTCAAAAAATTACTTTAGACCTATTTTGGTGATTACTGTATCTCATTTGATATCACCTACGATGCAACTCATTTTGTGGTGAGACCTCACAGTCTAGGCCTCTAAATAATGTTATATAGGCCTAACATAATTATATCAATGATTACGAGAAAGTTGGTTACACGCACAATTTACTAGCAATGTCGTATCGCAAAGATTTAACGACCATCACAATAATATCGCGACAAAGTTATGTGTATGTGAAATTCTAATATCTATTCATTACGAGAGAACCCAAATCAGTCCCCATCACACACGGTTTTTGGCAATGTTGTTAAAGAGGGGTAAATTTCCCCATGGGGTGGTGACGAATAGGTTACCCTGGTTTGTATCGGTTGAAGAAACCCTGAATTATTGACCTTTGACGGTTTCTGTCTAACGTCACGTAAAAAAGTAAGCCTACATTTTTTTATTTTGAATGTTCTCAATAAATGAGCTGTAAAATATTATGTTATTTAACAGAATGAACGACTCATTTGATGGTATATTTGCAAGGACCAGTGGGTCACCTGTTGATCTAGGTTTTTATGTTTATTACCGTATCTTGCACTTTGTCTAGACTAAGCAATAAAGCCCACTGATCGTAAGAAAATATTTGATCGTAAGAAAATGTTTTTATTTTGATATAAAATTGTAAAATATCTAGGCTAACGAGGAACAATTCTAGGACACTATTTTAGATCATAGTTTGCTAAAATAGGCCTACTTTCCACGCTTAAAAATGGGTCTAATTCGCTGTGTCATCAGTAAATCGCTCTCTGACCCCCATATCAGACCTACCCACGACTGATGACACTGATCTAAAATATATCCAGATCTAAAATTATACCGGTTCCAGGTGACGTATTTCAAGTTTATCTTTCCGTTTTGGACATGCTTAATTCTCTGACTGTATAGCTCGAACATGATAACAAATTTACCTTAATTTCTTTATCAACAAGTCGACAGTGGTCTAAGTGCCTAGCTGATCGACTACAAGTTTCGTGTAAACATGGCAACAAAAGCTAAACAGTTTAGACTCGGTTGTTTCAACAAAGAAAATGTTTTTTTTATTAATACCGACGAACACAAGTCTCGTGAGAAGTTTAACGGATATTATGGATCCGATATAATGAAACAGAATAATCGCCTATCATTTATTTATTCTATGATAAAACGAGCAAAACAAAATGACAATTGAATCTTCAAGTAGGCCTATAATATTGTAAAAAAAACTAAACTGCATAGGACACATATCGAAAGAAGACAAAAATATTGCCTATTTTAATGGATCTATAAGGTATATAGACTTAGACTTAGACCTACAAGCAATCCACAATCAAAACACAAACGATTACGGTACGACACAATCGTCTGTAAACTGGGGAAGGGTGATGAAGTCCAAAGAGGTAAAAGTGATCAACATAGGCCAAATTACTAGAAACTATTCTTAGGCCTACTGTAGGCCTAATTAAAATGGTACTGGCTTCAGCCAAAAGTGCAAAGAATAAATGACCAAAATAGACTCAACCTAAAGTACGGAGGCCTTAGGCCTAGTATTAGGTCTGACTCTTGGTGTTGAAACTTAATTCAAAACGTTGTAAGGCTTTGTAACTTCCAGACCATCATATTAAGATCAGAATTCTCTATATTTAAAATTTTATTAGGCCAGTTGAAAATTGAATTCATGTCGACATAATTTTTAACAACTGAGTTCTTATTTATTGAGATTAGCCTAGGCCTATAGAGTACATGATGCATAGCGAAAAGCGAGAAAAAAACACGCTGCAGAAACCATCTAAGGTTAACTTTGAGTATTGTGTTGTAAAATCCTGCTTTTTGTTTAAGTGCTTCAAATAACAAAACAAATGGAGGTCCCCTGCTACGTGTGGACAGTACGGTTATTTACAGGTCTTTTCACAAGTTCTACGATATTATTATATAGGCTGCTAAATGACGTTTCACGCTAAACTTGAACATTCTACCGTCTTAACCCGATTTACCTAATCATTTCACTGTTTTCTTCCATTATTCTTTTTTTGTTCGCCTACTCAAGTTTTTTAAGGAACCCACCTGGCTCACACGTCTGGTACCGTATCACAACAAATGGATAAGCCTAGATCTAAATAGGGACAAATAATAATAGTGTGGGGATAAATGCAGAGATGACATAATTGAAGTGCAAGAAGTCAACCAGTCAGTGGCATCACGAAGCTGATACGTGCGCAGAAAGGCCCGTGTGGAGACAAATTGTGGACGCTCCTATGTTAACCATTACACGCGCGTGTTTTGCGTCTCTTTACGCGCTTTATATACGACCGCGTAAACGTTGTGACTAGTGGTGTCACTGTCACTGATGAAACGGTTGTACATTCAAATCTTACCGGCACCCGTTGCGTGTTTTTGAAGTGTTTGGTAATGATTTATGTATAGATATATAGGATGTTACCTTTTTTGTCAAGAGTGTACTCAACTAGGGTGAGGGGTCAACACATGCGATATAAATACACCCGCGATTAAAAACTTAGAAATAACTTACCTGTATAGAGAGAACGATGACGCAATGGAATAACCTGTAAAAACGAAAAAGAGAACTGTTGAAAGCCGGCCGCTTTAAATGTGAGCTTTAATGCGAACGGGCTATAAATCTTAGCCTTGTAAACGGGCTTGTCGCGTGTATGTACCGGTATTGCACTGTGTTGACAGCCTGTATTAACAGAGTGCTCCACCTCTGTGGAGGATTGATAATAGGGATCAGCACACTTAATATGTTTGTTTTAAACACAGATAACCTATAATGGGTGTGAGAATTGTGCGATATCTTGTATCGAATACTTACGCAATCGTTAGCATAGAATACCTCATTGCTTGAATAACTATCGAATGCCACAGAATATGGTTTTCTATTGATAAGCCTCTAAACCAGGCCCGTCAATAATTTGTCTCCAGTGCGTGTTCGTATATACGCCGACATGTGGTTTACAAAACCTATCCAAATCAGCTAGAAAAAAAGTTTACGAGCGTAAAATATCAAAACAAACAAAAGCTTTTTTTTCTCTCGGATTTAAACAAGTCACCGAGGTGTATCTTCCTTTGGTCTATGTCCAGTTATATCATGGTGCCGATGATTTCTCTATAAATTCCGTGGGGGTAAGCACGTGGATGATATACTTATTACTGCCCTTGATCGTGTGAATTGTAAAGTTTCCTGGGACCTAGACTGAGTGAATAGGATCGCTGTGTGGTTTAACCTTATGAGGCAAACTCTCATTGTGTGTGCGTTCTCTGATTGGTGTAGGAGCGCTATGCTTGAATGCAAGATTTTATGTCCAATAAAGTAAATTTCAACCGATGGGCGGGAATATTGACACCATTCGCAGACGATCGTGCAACAAATTAGCAAAACTAATAATTCGACTAATTCCATCGACTGGTTCGACAGGTACAACATTTACAAGTAAACCACACTTTTAAAAACACACCTCATTTGAAGCGTTACGTTTTATTGCGACCAATCAGTCACACGCTAATTGTGTTTGCAATCGAGTCACGATAAGCAGTATTAACACTCTTCGTCGTTGAGTTGTTAATTAGTTGGTGATGAGTATGAACTTTGTTTACCGTCCGTTCGCAAGGGCACCAAGGGTTAATCTCCATTCAACGTCCACTAGTTTTTGTCTTTAAAATGGTAATTCTAGGCTTCGGTCTTTAGTATAAGGTCGACGAAGTTCACATGATAATTGCAGAAGAACTAACGTACAGTATAGTACTAATCTATAGTTAATTAACTAATTAAAATAACCCCATACTTGTCTGACCTGCGGGCTTATGACCCTTCACCTTTTAACAATAAGGCACTAAAAGACGAATATCGGCAGGGTCATAGTCCTGATTAAGTGTGGCTGATTGGTTGTAGTATATAGCCTAGAAATAATTTTTAAAAAATCGATATAGGTGCCTTTCGATTACAAAATAATTAGGCCTAGGCCTACACAAATTATGTCTAATCAATTATCGTTAGAACATTCATTCCTGAAAACTGTATAACGTAGCCTAAGTACCGTACCTAACAAAACATGATAATGAGACGCTTGCGCACCTAAAAGTGACCTGAAACATAGGCCTATAGGCTCTAGGCCTAATAACGACTCGTAAATCTAGTGCAACTTAGGGCCTAATTATTTTTTTTTTGCTTTTCCAAAATCAAATCAGTGTGTACACCACCTGCTTCATGTACTTCCCTTTCCAACCCCAACTCCCACCTCATAATACTTGTGCGGGTCGCATAGCCGAATGGTTAAGGCATGGGGAACCGTGAACCATAGAAGTAAAAACAGCATGGGTTCGAGACCCGCTCGCACCATAGTTCTGGTGGTGGAAGAGGTCTTCTCGGATAAGGACTATAAACCGTATGCCCAGTGTACACATACGGCACGTGTGCACTATAAAGAATCCAGTACACCCTTCGAGACGAGTAGGGGGTTACCTCGATGTACTGGTTCATTCATTACCCCTGTCCTCCGCGTTTGACTTCAACATGGAAGTTTTGCGGAGTACCTGTCAATACTTGATCCGCTCCTGCACATGTTGCTTGGACCTATTTTGATCTAAAATCGATAAATCTGTAGGCCTATTGATGCCTAAGTAAGGCTATAATTCATTGAAGTAGGAGTTCGGTAGCCTATGCTAGAAGCACCACCAAAGAGTGACTGAAAATGCCCGCTACCGTAGATTAAAAAAACCGCGCTAACAAGAGCTAGGGGTGGATTTAAGGGGGTGGGGTGTTTTTAACAGGCTTAATCCCCTAAAATTGGCAAAAAATATTTTACTGGGTGTCATAACAATTAAAATAGTAATAAAGACCTGGATGCAATGTGGCTGTAGGACCCTCAAGAGGCACAACAAGTTTGGGTGGGGGATGGTAGTAGTAGTTTACCTACGATCAATCGTGTGGGGATGCTGTCGCCATAAAAACCTATGCCTATCACAAGTAATGCGTTGGCGTTCTCTGTACAAGTACACAGACAAGCTTCCACACCCCAACAAAATTTAATTTCTTTTTTGTTTTCTTATATTTCGATTAATATTGAATATGTAGGCCTATATAGCTATCTTTTCCGATTTTGTAATTGTCATGTAGGCCTAATTAGGCATATGACTTGGTTGCTAGGCTGATAAAGCTACAAGCTTTTTTTCCAGTCACCAAAAGTGTATTAGGCTATAAAATAGTGAAATAAATATATACTTTCAGTAGTGCTCTATTAAGGTTTTATATTTTGGTTATTTTATTTTATATCTATTTATTTATTTTATTTTTATGTATTTATTTGTTTCGCTCATCAAAAAAAAATCAAATAGTACTTTAAGCCCCGTAACTTACAATCCTGGACCCGCCCTGGCTAAAGTCACGAGCATGCTTGCCGTATTTTTTCAAGCCTGACGAGATCACGCAAACAGAAGCCTTATAAATTCGACTACATTGGTTCTCTAGTTAAAATAAATGTCGATAGCCCAATTGTATTATTCCCGGGGATGACTGGAAAATTGCGAAATATTAATGAAATTAATGAAAACATGTACCGTAGGCCTATATAAAACATTCCAGAATAATTTTTGATTCATATCAAAATGTTAATTATTGTCTTGGTAAAGTTGTTAACAAAATGCTCTTACTGTCTGTTAACCTTGATTTTTTTAATTTGATTATCCGGACATAATTGGTGGTAATTACTATGTTTAATAACAAACAAAATTACAAAAAACATAATTATACTTACAGCCGATTGAAATCCATACTGTAAAACATATTCCCGTGAGAGGGCGATGTTAAAGTTTATTTATATCTCACAATAGAGTATGCTGATATGGATACAATGATCTGGCGTTAACAATATTAAACTTAATTTGGAAATATCGCTGCACCATACGATCATATAGTCCGTACTTTAAAATAAACTCGACAATATTTCGAAATGGTTGACGAATAAAATATTATCTCACTATGAATGCCAGTAGAATATTGATCCGACTATCGTTAATTTGATCCCTTTTATCACCTCTGCAAAAAAAATGTAGTGGGCGTGGTAAAGCTTTTATTTCGGTTAAACATTTAAGTGATGTCTATACATTCCGGTTGATATCAGACATACTTGAAGTCGGAACTTGTTAGATGTGAACTCAAAACGTATCTTCCTGAAGTCGTTTATAAGGTGACGTCACGTAAGACATGATAATAGTTCTATTGTAGTTATCCTTCGGAAGGTCACGGCGGTCGGGTCTATAGAATCGAACCTTGCGCCGACTATTGTTGAAGTTTCATGAAGGAATGTCAGTTATGTACTGATGGGGTAAATAAAATTGCTCTTTGAAGCTAACCGACGGACGAACAGGTAGACTAAGTATCGATCCAGGATGTTGAAATCTGACCACTATAAAGAGAAACGATGCCCCTGCGACTGAAAATACTGTAGCTACTCTTCTTCAAAGTGGCGAACTCCGATTAGAAAACAAACAGAACGAATAACATTTAACCAAACATTATTCCAGCGCGCTTCCATAAAGGGGTACCTAGAAAGTCATGTCCTATGTGTTCGATCAATTACCTAAGAATCATAAACTAGGTTGCTTGCAATGTAAACACATTTCTCTTGATATGACTATCTGTATCTTGATCATAACCGGGAAAGCCCTCTGCACGTAATATTATGATATTTATATAGACCATGCAAATATTGATTACAACATGATATAAGTATATTATTACAGAAATATGTCTACCAGCGTTAGGCCTACAAGTATTCCTCTTGAAACTAGGTGATGAGTACAATAGGTTTGCTTTAGGTCTAGGCCTATTAGTTTGTAAATGTTATAACCGATTATGTTTGTGGTCATATTGGGTGTTCTTAACTATTAGATGGTGTTTTTAGAGAGCAATACAGTCGCAGAGCTATGGAGTGTCAATTGATTCTAAAATAGACAATTATTGATATCCATACATACTATGCATAGCAGGGGTGTATCCAGGATTCGGCGAAGGGGGTGCTCGACCAGGGTTGGATTCTGACAAGCAAAAAAAAAGCCATTTCCCCTATTTTTACAGAAATTTCTGCTTCAAGGTCCAGATTTTTTAATTTCTTTCCTAATTTTACTGTTTTTGGCATCCGAAGGGGGTGCTCAAGCACCTCAGCACCCCCCCCCCCCCCAAATACGCCACTGTTAAACCTGTTGTGGATATCATTAGTCAATATGGTTTATTTCCACATGTAGCAGATGACACATAGCTCTATCTTAGTTTTAAGCATCACCATGACGATTCCAATCAAGCTGTTACCACCCTTCATGGTTTGAATGTAACGTGCTTTGCTGAAACCCTGATAAGGCAGAAGTGTTGTACGTTCGCTCCAAACGCAACATCTGTTACGGCACATTTTGGTAAATTGCACATTTTGGTAAATTACCAAAATGTGCAGTTTACCAAAATGTGCCGTAACTATGTTACGGCACGTTTTTGTTACTGCACATTTTGGTAACAAAAATTTGTTACCAAAATGTGCCGATAGTGCACCTATACCTGATGGGATCAACTGTTACCAAAATGTGCAGTTAAAAGTGGATTTTCTTGCACATTTTGGACAATGGACTAAAAACCCATTGGTGGGCTTGAGACTTATTACGCTCAAGGATTGTGTATTTTTTCTTGGTCCACAATACGTGCTTCATCTGTTGACGTGTTTTTTCTGTCCGCAATACGTGCTGAGATGCTCTTGTCCAAAATACGTGTTTTTTGCTTTGCCCAAAATACGGGCTTCATCTGTCCTCAATACGTGTTTTATCTGTCCACAATACGTGCTGAGGTGCTCTTGTCCACAATAGGCCTACGTATTTTTTTTATCTGTCCACAATACGGACTTCATCTGTCCACAATACATGTTTTATAAGTCCACAATACGTGATGGCGTGCTCTTGTCCTCAATACGTGTTTTATCTGTCTACAATACGTGTTTTTTCTCAGTCCACAATACGGGCTTTATATGTCCACAATGCGTATTTTTTATCTGTTCACAATACGTGTTTTATCTGTTCATAATACGGGCTTAGGGCCTTGTCCACAATACGTGTTTTTTTTCTCTGTCGACAATACAGGCTTCATCTCTCCACAATACGTTTTGTTTAGCTGTCCACAATACGGGCTTCATCTGTCCACAATACGTGATACGCATGATTTATCTGACTACAACATGGGCTTTGTCCAGGTGGCTAATGGGGGAACGCAACCCGTCCCTTCTCTTTTTGACTAGGACGAATATCATTTGAACTTAAAAACTTAGTTTGAAATAAACTGAAAATTTCCTCTCATATACCCAGTTGGAAATTGAGCCTTAACCTGGCATCAAGCCCAGTCTATCCAGCTCTTTTGGATCCGCCGTTTTGTCTGTCCACAATATTAAATCAGAGCCATAGAAAGAGTTTCAAGTGCGACAATAACAATAGAGATAGAATACAATCCATTTTTGTGTCCAATTATT
>JAOTQE010063499.1:0-18193 GCA_025631205.1 Nesometra sesokonis
TTACATTTTATACAATTGAGTGGGGATGACCCTGTAAAATACTTGTTAAATGAAATCATACACATAATGTGTTATAACTTTCAACAACTAAACCTAAAATAGCCTAAGCCCTGACTGCTTAATTTTAACTTAGTGAAAGGAAACACTTTATTTACTCACACTTTCACTGTTGTTGAGCTCGGAGGATCATCGACATCCCACGCTCATGATGCTCCTCTTTGGCGGGAGAGCGGCCGGCCAATCATAGCTGAATAAAGTTCAGAGCAGAGGGTGGAGAGCAAGACTCCACCTCCTGATTTGCATAATTTATTCTGTTTGACAGAATAAATTCTGTCTCGACAGAATTTATTCTGTTCGACAGAATAAATTCTGTCGATTCAGAATTTATTCTGTCAAGTCAGAATTTATTCTGTCGAGTCAGAATTTATTCTGTCTCGACAGAATGGTATTTTGTCAACAAAATAGGAATGTCCCAAACGGCGCCCCGTATTAATAGACTAGTACTGTAATGCAATCCACACATTAAATGACATTCACTTGGATATGTAGTTCCAAAGATATTAGTAAAATAGTACAGTACTCATAATGGTTTAAAACCAGAGACTACTCTATAGTAGTCTCAGTTTTAAAACCAAATCCATCAAAAATGTGACATATTTTGGTGATTATCTCAATTTGATCTCACATAAGATGCGATTCATTTTGTGGTGAGACCTCAAATATATCAAACGCTCATGATTATCTTTACAAGAGTGGGTCTGTTTGTATGCCAATGTTCATCTCTTTTGTCCCAAATAGCCGTCCATACATGAATAGTAAATACTGTATATAAAATATCAAAGCAAACCAAGACAAGAATATAAAATTGATGACATAAAAAAAACAAATTGACAGTTACGATTTAATATTTTTGTGCACAATTAAAGTATGTCATTAATATTTCACAAATATGAAATTATTTTATTGCGTATACTCTGTGTTTGTCAATCATTTCCTTAAAATTACACAAAAATGATAGATGTTTACAGAGATGTAGGTGGAAAAAAACAGTATTTTTATGTTGGTTTTTTTTTCAGAAATTTAGGTGGGTGCTAGGGGGAAGGCTTAGAATAAGCTTTAGGGTGGTTAAATACTAGGCAAGCCATAAGTGGTATTGTTCATTACTACAAAACCATAACTTTAATTTACACAGTAAACAGAAAATAAATTGCAAGTTGAATAGTTTTATTTAAAAGTTTTATTATGTTTACATACACATCCTGTGTAGGATATCGTAGGAACAATAGTTGACAAAAAATGAAATTTGGTAATGTTAAACACAACATCCTAAAATATATATAATATAGAGGGCATCAAGTTTACAAATGATGGTACTTTATGCAAATTGTTGTGCGGGCAAATTTTGTTTTGTTTTTACCATAGATGTATTATTTTAACGGCTCGATAGTGAACTTCCACAGAATACATAACCCCAAAGTGCAATTCCATGGAAGCACCTACTATTCCAGAATCCAACCTATCAAATTGTGTTATGTTGTAATCTTTCATAAAAGTTTCAAATTTATTAATAAATGGAATAAATTTAATCTAAAATAAAGCCATTGACAACATAAAATATATGACATATGTAAATAATTTGTATGACAAAAGAATGCTAAAAATACAATTATTATTTAAGTTGCATGTTTGTGACGAAGACCACCATCAAATTGCAGGCGCCTATGGGACTGCAATTCTACAGTTAAGTTCATTATGTACCCGTAAATAATACATCTATGGTTTTTACTGACTGTAGATACAAGCAAGATGTACAGACTTTGTGAGTAAAGATGATCTTAAAATGCTAACTATAATATGCCATTTCCACAAATCAGAAGACATCTTGAAGTGATGACAAACATTGTGATTCAGTGTTGAGTAACCAACAGAAATAATATAGCGTTTATGGCGGATTTTATGATAGCATGTTGCTTAAAAATTAATACCTCTTTAACAGGAACGCCTATTAAAAAACTGAAATACATTTTTGACCCTTAAAAAAGATAATAAAATGAAAATACAAATTCTAGTGAGAGTTGAAGGAAATATGACCTATGCCGAGTGAACCATGTGACTTCCAATTCGTCTCATTGGCAAAGTATTTCTCATTTTATAGAATAATTAAACTGTTAAAATACAAATTATTGAATCACACTTGTATCAATTACGTCCAGAATATATATTACTTTACAATAATAGGAATATTATAAGTAAAAAAGCAATGAAATCGGCCTAAATGGCTACTTGCCGTCTGCCTAGCTTTCGTATTTCCATTTTTTTTATGGTTTGACCCTACCTTTAGTAACATGTCTGATAAACTGATGTCATTATCACAAAATGGGATCATATGAAAACTATAATCTATTAGTTATCTATTTCTAACAGATATTATTACAGAAACACTACATCAAGGTAGATTGAAGCACCAAACATTGAGGGTGGATTTTCATATAATTTTTCAGTGTTATCCCTAGCCTGTATCACAGGCCTTATGGTCATGTTTATTCACTTTTATTGCTTGATTTCTTTTAAGGCGCTACTGACGTCCCATACTCACTTATTTTAGTTTAGCCATAAGCTTCTGATGAAAAATTATGACTTATTGTGGTTGTAGTTAGCAGCACTACATATATTAAGAAAAACGACCATACAGAAGCGACTATGTTATCCCCAGCATCACAGGCAAGCATCATGATAAAAATCGCAAGTTAATCAATAATACGCCATTTCGTGTTTTCAACTGCGCATGTGCATTACCAAGGTCAAGTAATAAAAAGTTGCGTGGCTCTTATTGAAAGGAATATGATTGCCGCGCATCGCTTTATCACTTGACCTTAATCTGACCTAAGTCAAATCCAAAGTGGCAGTGTAAACAACATTGAATTTAGTGGAAAATACCAAAAATGCATAAAATATATATTTGACTTACGGTAGGCAAGTTTAACTGTAATACATAGCATTCTAGCATTCCGAGTCTATAAAATAACCTTGCAAGCATTATGACCAACTCTAAGGCATCATGGAGAAATTTTCAAGGATCATGCAAGATTTTCCAAGCATCATGGCCAACTGCAAGCATCATGGTGAAAATACCAAGCATTATGCTGCCATGATGCTTCAAGGGCCTGGGGAAAACACTAATTTTTCTTAGCGGCCACTCCATGCCTCGCGCAATTTTGAAATATTTGGGTTCCCTTCAGGTAACCAAGGTCTAAAATACGTGATGAAAAATGTTAGTCATGTTCTCTGGAATATGATAAATAAATAATTCACTTACCCAGAGACAGAAATTGGAGAAACACATTCCATCATTCACGTGATCAAGGCCCTTAGTGGAAGGAGCCGAAACGTAGTGTTTCTCCAATTTCTGTGTCTGAGTAAGTGAATTATTTCATCTAAAATATGGTTACCCTCACACTTTTTAGCTGACCTCCAATTTATAAAAAAACTTAATTGTATTTGATTGCAGTGTTGTAATATTGCTAAGTCAGCTGTTCTTTTTCGTTAGGCCTCTAAGAGGATTTTTCTAAGGTCTTTTCTTTTTTTTTCTCTTGGGGCCATGGTGACTTGATGATCAGTTAGTGTGAGCCAAGACCTGGTTGTGGGACACCTAATAATTTTTAGTTGCCCTGGGCAGTTGGGCAACCAAGTCTGCGAGCCCTGCACTCACTGCTGTATCCACCACACCAAAAAGAACTTAGAAATATAGTACAGTATTCTCCTCACTATAATAGTTTGTGAAATGTATAATTAAATATTTAAAAGAGATTAACTGGTCACATGTTGAAATGTCTTATTCCTGATGACGACATAATTTATGTCGAAATATTGAATCTTGTCACGATGGCGTTTATCTCATTGCTTGGAGTATGCATTATACTTTCTTACTTGAAGTTGATTAGTGGACCTTTCGGATGTTGAAATGTCTAGTGTGCAAAACTTCAAAATATTTTGTTGGCCATGGGATCATGTTAAAATTGTTTTACTGCAGTTATTTCTACAGCAATCTATTACTATTAAGTTTACTGCAAGTGCCATTATGTCTTTGGTGACTGCACTGACATGCAAGACCACATTTGACATGTTGTCAGTACTGTAATCTTTTTCAGCTACTCACCTAACCCTTTGAAAAAAATAACACCCTCTGACTAGGTAGGTCTACCATGTTTAAATAACTAGGGAGATCTACCTAAAACTACATTGAACTACCTAGTAAAGTAGCATATAATTACCATGGTAGTTTTTATAGTGTTAACTACCTATATCTTCCTTGTTTCTACCATTATCTACCATGTTAACAGAGTTATTTTTTTCAAAGGGAATACTGTTGTAACTTATTTACTGCAGTAACTGAATCATGATAATTTTGACATGGTCCCTAACAAACTTTACTTGTCAACACCAAAAAAACCCGCCCAAGTATTCTTGTATAGACCACTTATGACGGAAGTCTATCAGACAACTAGTTGTAAAATTGGTTGACCCATGACCCAATTAATTTTACGAGTCGTGCTGTTCACTGTACATTTAGGACGGACTCCTTGCCAGTTGAGCTTTGCCACATTTGCAAAAAATAAAAGTTAAGTTGAAACAGCATACACAATTATGTTTGCATCTATAAACTTTCAGATATCACAATAATACAGTAGATTCAAGACAAAAACATATACAAACTTAAAATTGTGTGATTGGATGAAACAGCAAACTACACCCATCTCGTTAACTGGAGCAAAACCATTTAACGCAAGGCATTGAATAAGCACTCTTTGTAATAAGTATTGCATTAATTATGTCCCACTGTGAAAACCAAAAATTTAATATTAAATCCAATTTGTGCTACTTTAGATAAAAAATTTAAAAAAAATGTTAATTTGAGGAGTATCAAGGCAATGCCACCATGTTGTAGGAAAATTGGGTTATTGTTACACTTTTCACAAGCTTTAAAATGAGGGGTCAATCATCAAACTCAGAAATCGATAACTAAAGTTATTTGACAAAACATACAAAAATTACCTTTGTATTTGTTTATATTTCCTGTTGTTTATTTGCTATAACTTTCTATGTGACAACTTGGTGGTTTTGTCATGACTAGCCTCATTTCACAAAAAGCCTATTAACCATTCAATTAAGAAATTTGAACTTTGGCAATGTGACAGCCACCCTGTAAAATCATACTGTAGTAATATAACACAGCTCACATAAACAGACGTTGGAGCTGGTTATAATTTACTGCACACTTATCAGGGCGGATTTGGAGGGATTTCGGGTTGGTGCAACCGGAGCACGAGCCCCCTGTTATCGCCAAAACATAGTTGCAATCCCCTTATATAGATATGGGGCATGCGCAACATTAACGAGACACCAAAACATGCAAAATGGGGAAGTACTTTTTGCTTGTAAAAATCAACCGGGAACCATGCCCACTCGGATCTGTGAAAAGTGCCCCCCATCCCCAATGGCTGAATCCAGATTCGATCCATGCTTACAGTATGACACCTAGTGGAATAAAGTGAAAACTTTTGAATCCCTTATCAGAATTCATACACTTTAAAACATGTAAAATTTAAGGAAGTTTGAAGGGGATTCCAGATAATATTTCATAAAATTCCAAGGAAACTTTATCAGTCATCTCACCACGCATTAATTGGCAAACATTCACTCAACAAGTTTTACTTAAAATAAATTTTAATACCATAATTAAATTTCCAGGACATTCAAGAACAATTTTTTACCAGAAGTTTCTTATACTTTTGTAAAATGCATGTCCGTTTTCCCAGGATGTTGAAGGAATTCTAAGACAAATATGAACCCTGTGTTACAGTCTTTTGTAGATTTGGATGATCAATGAATTACAGTTTAACACTAACTGAAAATGTAGCAATTTTTTCATGTGGTAAACTGTTACACTGTACAAATAAACACGATATACAGTAGTTTAAAAATGGTTAAATATACAGTTGCCACTTGGAATTAAAATGATGCAATACAACAGTTCAATTTTAAACACCTACCACAATCTTTTTGTATGGACTGCCAAAGAAAACGCTATAATATTTGCATTCAAATTGAAAATTAAGCCAAACCTTTCACATACCTCAACAATAGAGGGGGCTATTATTCTCATTAACAAACTTTATTGGTTGTCAAACTCAAGTGAGTAACTCACCAACTGTAGCTGGCAGTATCTAATGTGATCTGACAACAATAATTACAAGATCCCAGGATGTTTGTGCGACACCTACTGAAATGAGTTAACTCCATGGCAGTGAACACATTGTGTGAGATACCCTGGCCAACTTGTACACACACACTGTATGGTACCTCTTTTGCCATTTTTATACTGTACATATTTTACTTCATAAATATATTTGCTATTTAAGGTCAAAAAAGATTGACACCGAAGCCAAAGGTCTGTCGTATTCTTCCCCAAAAGTTTTCTTTCCATCCTTGTTTTGTTCGCTCGACTTCTTTATCAGGAACTCCTGTTTGAACGAGGTTTACTATTGCTCCATCCGGACCTTGTGAAAATTCCATTGTTACTATAGAGTAGTGTGCTGTAGAATAAAAATAAAGAAATATACAACTGAATCAACTGAATACTGTCAACCCTCACCCTACTATATTGTATACCTTAATGGGGATACAGAAAAATATTGTACAAGCTGTGGCAAAATATATTATGTTGAAGATGAGTACAATATTTTGCGGCAAGTACAGTATCTAAAAATAGGTATACAATATTATAATTATTATTCAATTGCTTGAAAATAGGCCCTAGGCTAGGTTTACCTTGTAGGCTGGCTAGCCCTAGGCCTAAAAGCTCATCGATTATTCAGTTAGGTTAGACTTATACAGCATCTGTGGAAGCAGTTGGTGCAGCGATGGCGTTTCGGGCTTCCAATCACGAGGTTGGTGGTTCAGGGCTCACTCTGGTCGACTGTTTGTGTTCCTAGGCAAGACACTTTATGTGCTGATTACGGCTGCAGCCTTATGGAATGGATTTTATTCCATAGGTGTTTGTTCCAATGACTGGGGGTAATAATTGTGAAGCGCTTAAAGGCCTTGGCAATAAGCGCTATATAAATGTCACATGTTACTGTTACTATTATTATTATTATTATCAGACAGTTGGCACCTAGCCTAACAAAAAAATATAAGACATTCAAATTCAACGAAGAACAAATTTATATTTATCTAGGCCTATCTAAGTTTCTCTTCGACACAATGCTATCTAGCCTATAAGAAAGTAGAATTGCCTGTGCGAGCCAACCCCCAGATAACATATCTTGTGTGTGACCATAACTGTAGTGAATGATGTTCTGTATGTATTGACCAATTAGATTCCCCAAGCAATGTCACAAGTCACCAAGAATTGTCAATAGTAAATCAGAGGTCTATTAGATAGATGGCAGTCCCTTCAAAGACAAACATA
The DNA here is from genome assembly GCA_025631205.1 of Nesometra sesokonis. Taxonomy (NCBI): domain Eukaryota; kingdom Metazoa; phylum Echinodermata; class Crinoidea; order Comatulida; family Antedonidae; genus Nesometra; species Nesometra sesokonis. Next base: position 7,472 of record JAOTQE010063499.1, read on the forward strand.
TACAAGATCACATCTGTGATAAAGTCCTCCTGGTCATTACCCAGGAGATGGAAACAGGAAGTAATGTACCAGGAGACCACTGTGGTAACTGTGTTTATGTATAGTTTATGAGATTACTCAGACTCGAACAAAGGTAAGTCAACAAGTCAACACACCATGTAAACTTCTACTAATAATAATGTATGTCCTTTAATAGCTTCTCTATACCACCTAGAGGGCGCTAGACCTCTGAACAGTAACAGTGTGGTTGAAGTCCAGGATCTTACTTGTCACTAATTAAGTGATGGATGGTAGTTTCTCAGGAAATACCACATTATAAAACGTATTGGTGACAATGTAAGTTTACACCAATTAAGTTGTAGATAATTAAGTGTAGATTAAGGGAGGGGGCAAATGGCTATAACTATTAAAGTAAATGTTTTCCTCTAATTCAGTAGTTAGACCTAGTTAGACGTATTTGACTGATTGTCTAATCTCCGTTCAAGATTACGATATATCTCAATAAATAGTATTTAGTTGTAAGACCCTAGAACTTGTGTTCGTGTACTTTGTGAGCGTAATAGACAAAGAGTACTGAAAAGGGTACAACTAATACCACAACATCCCATAACAATCACTTGTTATTACCCTTTGAAAAAAATAACACCCTTTGACTAGGTAGATCTACCATGTTAAATTACTAGGGAGACCTACCAAGAACCTCAGAGAACTACCTAGTAAGGAAGTATATAATTACTCTGTCTGTTGATGTTATTAATGCCTTAAAGTATATTCTAAATAATGGCTGTATTTTCTATTATACTTGTAGAGCATTTCTGACCATAACCTTGGTAGTACCCTTGATATGGTAGTTTTTATAGGGTTAACCCTGTTAACTACCTTTATCTACCTTGTCACTACCATTATCAACCATGTTAACAGAGTTATTTTTTTCAAAGGATAGATAGGTGGTGATCCCTCAATGCATACAAATAATGACTCTACGTAAGTCTCATAATGATTACTAACCAATAAGTTTGGTGGCAATACCTTCACATACACAAACAATGGCTCTACATATACTGATACCAAGACTCATCACTGTCCTAGCAGCTACCATAGCAAAACATTGGAGTAACGTTGTTTTAACTTGAGAAAAAAAACAGTTGCTAGGGAGGGATTAAAAGAACAATTGCTAAAAAACAATCATTTAGCATATGAAAATAGAATACATAATGTTTCATACCATCTGGCCAATTGCTAAACCTCCATTTTTGTACTATTTTCTTGTCCATTTCCTGTAAAAAAACAAAATAAATCTGACATAGTCATATAAACAACCTCAAGTAATTTATGAAACACAGCCATAATATGACAGCCCTGTGACCTTCAAAAGATTAAGGAAACATAGTAGTTCTCTATGCTCACTTTAACCATTCGCCAAGTTGCCAATGTCTACTGGATTTTTCATTTGGCTAAAATAAAAATGACCTCTTTCGTCAAATTGGCTAAATGAAAAATCCCCAAAAATGTCCAGTTTGCAGCCAATTTCTATTGGTTTTTATCGTTTTTAAAATTTTGGCTACAGAATTTATGATTTTGCTAAAGAAATAAGCAACCTTTAGTGAGCGTAGGTTCTTATTAACATTTCAACAATTATTTTTAATTACAGAATCTATTTTGCGATTTTATGTTTTAAAAAAATGGCTAAGCTAGCCATTTTATGTTTGGCTTCTTATAGGCCAACATTCATCCTCGCAGCCAATCACATTAAATGAGTATTCATCCATCAATCATTTTGGTATTTTGATTAATAAAATAAACTTAATTACTGTACAACATACCAGTTCTAAAAAGACTCCTGTTACATTTCCACCAAATAATGAGAACTTGCCTCCTTTGGATACCTCCATTTGAGCCGAACTACGTGTGAAAGCTTCCACCCTCTGTTGACATATGAAGTAAGCATAAATTAAAATGCAATTTATATGTATATGCCTTAGTATTTCTGTTACTAAACATACCCTTTTTAGTTTATATTATACATTAAAGCTCAATCCACACACACTCATATTTTATTTGAAAAGAAATGTCCATATTCCCATATACGGTAATGATATATCCATGTATGGTGATTATGTGATGTCATCATGAGCTTATCAAGGTTTTTTATCAAAGAAAATTTGGTAGCCTGGATTGAGTTTTATACTCATTTTACACAAAATATAACAATAACCTAACTTGTACAAAAATATATGTAATATGACTCTGGAAGTTTATCCATGTTGTGCTGTTCACAATGGAGTTTCCTGCCTGGTAAAACTAGTCTGGACAGTTTTCCTGGGCTATTCAGTTTTCCTGGGCAGTTCAGTTTTCCTGGGCAGGCAGGACTCCATTAAACTAACCACACGGAACGGTTAAGTTTCCTTTTCTCCATGGTTAGGTAAACTTCCTGTGCTGTTCGCACTGGGCTAATTATGGTGAAACTCGCCAGCATGTTGGTTAGTTTTACCAAAAAAAGTCCAGTGCGATTGTGGCTTTAATTGAATGTTGAACTTCCCAAAACTCGTTTGAATCCTGTATGATTCAAGTTGGTAGTAAATGTTATCAACCTACATACCTTTTCATCTGTCAGCACTTTATATATATCATCAACTGCACAAAGGAATTTCTCAGTACATGTAAGTTTAGTTGTGTGAAGTTTAACCCCAGGACCTGGTGTTTTTTCTTGTATACCATTTGGACTAGATGATGTTATTGAAGGTACCTAACAAAAAAATTACATGGATTTTGTTTTCATTAAAATGTAACATAACAGAAATGTTGCCAGGCACTTGCAACCTTTTTAGATCTTTTTAGGTGTGCTTATTAAAATGGGGTTCTTATTCAAGTGTGTTTATGAAAAAAGTAAGTGAAAAATGAAAACGTCATAAACATCTGTCACAGCTGGTCAGCATTTTACAACAATCATCAACGATTCATAGGTAGAAATTTTATATATTTTTGAACACATTGAGCAACTTTCAAAAATATAAGTGTGACGTCTCCGGTTTCATTATCGTATTTTGTAAATTTGCGAAACCTCCCTATTTGGGGATAAGGGGCGCTTACTCAAACAGGACCTAGATTATGGAATTATTTTTACAACAAAAAAACAATTGCTATATAAAAATTGTAAAGCATTTCAAGAAAACGTTAAGAGATATTTAATTTCAAGTTATAATACATATACCGTACTCTGATGGTATACCTGGTGAACTGTATTTGACAGATAATTACAGTTCTGTAGCTGGTTAGTTCTGGGTTTATCCCATAGAGTGGAGGATCAAGAAAGCTATGAAGAGCGCACCCTGGAGGGCATGTTCACAGCCTTGAGTTTATCCCCACCCCCAGCATTCACTCCTGACATCTCTTTGCACATGCTTTGATACATATAGCGTTTATAATAATTTTTTAAAACTCCCCTCAACAACACCCCTCTCCCCTCCTAAATTCACAACTGCCGTAGCTTCGGTAGTAACTGTAATAAATTTTTATGTCCCATTTTCTCAAAAGTGAGGGGTACACAAATGGATTTTTTTTATGCAAGTGTGTTAATTACGTAGCTGATTGATTCTGGGTTTTCAAAATATTGTTTGTATTCCTTGTTTATAAAAGTGTAAATTACATTGGTTATTGGGTACATTTCTAAGATTTAATTTTCAAATAAATACTGATTAAAGACGAATTTCACATTTAGACGGACACTTTATTCAAATAAGGCGCTATATAACACCACTACCTCAGTTTTTGTATCTTAAGGGTTAGATGACATGAATCTGATGACCATGACTCTACAAAAATAATAATCCAATGAATTAATGCAGCCATCAATTGATATTAATGTTTGTTTTAAAAGTATTTTTAAACAAACATCTTTTTCTTGATAAATTTGGTATCATAATACAAAGTAATAGAAACTGCTTACCTTAGATGATGCTGCAGATGTGACAGGCTTCTGTGGTGTAACATTTTTCTTGTCGGTAGGTAAAATCATTCCAACACTGAATTCTATGAATGACAGATTTGTTTAATGAATTGTAAATTTGGATAAAACCATAATAATACTGGACAATTTTTGTTAAAAATAACAATGTAAGTAAATTCTTGAAATAATTTGTGTATAAATATGAGACATTTTGTCCTATAGACTAAAAGCCTTTATCAAACAATGACTGGTATTGTTTGTTTGCTGCACTCTGCAACCAGTAATTTCTGAACATATTGTATGTGTTGGTTACATAGACTTTAACCTATCGTAAGCAACACTAAATCAAAGACCTATTCTTCCTATCTAATCAGTGCATTTGGTACATCTCCTAAGCGGACACATCCTGTAAATGGACGCGGACACTTTTTGTCTTCAAATTTAGATTTTTTGTATGTTAATTTAGTGATTTTGATTTTTCTGTATAATTAATACAAATTTCTGTACAAAGTCGTCTCTATTCTGTAATGGCTGAAAAACTGAACCAATCTTAAAAATGATAAAAACGATCTTTAATAAAATATAAAATGGGGTGTCTACACATTTGAGAGGCCATTTGTGTTGAGAAGGCCGTGAAATGTCAGACACAAGGACATATACATACTTTTACACCTCCCGTAAGCGGACACTTTTTCCTGATCCGAGGGTGTCCGTTTATGAGAGGTTCAACTGTGTCTTGTAGTAATGCATTATTTCACAGATGAGCAGCTTTTACACAATTGAGTTACATTAAGTTGTTTTATTTTGTTAATTTAAAATAAAAAAAACAACTCTTACCTGCTTTCAGTAAAGAAATATATGTAGTAAGTTGTTTTCGTATTAATTCAGCGCCTTTATTTAACATAATTGTTTTTAGTGTTCTTGATTCTTCAGTGTTCTGTTTTGTTGAAACAATTATCTACAAAAAAATTAGTTACCATTGTAAAACAGAATAGCATATCATATATCTATAGTTATAGCGTAGTGGTGATGCTGTATAACTTTGAATTTTAGTAATTGAAATGAGTAGTCAATTACTGTACAGTATACTAAAGTCACCTGAACAGCACTGAGTTGGTTACAGGCTAAATGACCCACTTAGGAGAAAACAGCCTGAATCAGTTATGGACAAGAAAATGAAAACTAATCTAAACTTTTACAATTATATGTTTTCTTCACCTTATAGTCATTATTAATTGCGTAATAAAAATTTAAACAATTACACTTTGTTGCCTTACTAAATCAGCTTACAGTAGTCTAGGCCTGAGACAGCGGGCAAATACTAGGCCTAGCGGTAGTAACGCTAGAGATAGATTTGTATGATAGACAACACAAATATAAGTGCTTTGTGGAGCCACGACTCCATGCTGAAACAACCTAGGTCAAAACACCCAGGTGCTGGAATTATCCCGGCAGTAATGACACCGTGGTGAAATAACCTCGGCTAACACATCTGAGTGCTGAAATGAACAAAGTTGACAATAGCTTAAACTTACATCTATTTCAGATGGATCATTCTCGTCACTTAAATTCGGTATTTCAACTTCACCTTTTAACTCAGTTTCACAATCCTTTAATTTTCCTACATTAAAAAAATTGAAATGTTATCATTTGAATAACTCATATTTGTACATTGACAAGTACACAACATTGATTTACAGTAAAACCTTTGCTTTACATATCTTGGCACCACAATTTTTGTTTGTGTTCTCGTGTACCTTCTAAATCTTAGTAAATGTAAAATCGTAAGTGTTAATAGGGGTAATTGTTAAACTTGAGCCATGTACCAACCTTTCCATTGTAGTTTAAGAATCCATTCATAGAAAAATATCAATTTAGCTTTCCTGTTGTTTGCTGTAGCCTCCCCTTCGATGGATGACAGTTCACAGATTTCACACATGCCTGAAAAGCGAAGACTCATCAACAATTTATTTTGAAATTTCTTATCGTATGTATTGTAAAATCTTCCAAATTTAACTTAAGCCTGTTTTCCTGTTGATAGTTAATCCCAAAAACGGTGATTTGAAACAGCGTTTTCGATCGTTACTTTATAAAAATGTCAAATTTTCACACTGATTAATAGGAAAATGGGGTCACCCTCGACGTAAATCCTGATGTCAAAAATTGACGATTTGGATTGTTAATGTTGAAATGACTCCAACTTGAACGACTTGGATTGTTAAAGTTTGGTGTTTGCGAGGCAACATTTCCCACGGCAAGCATTTACAGATTTTGGGCCTCAAAATAAATCACACATTTTGTTCATTTTTTTTACATTTTGCTCGGAATTTGCTTCCCAATTGGCCATAAAGAACCAAAAGGTACTGGGTGTGGAAAACAGGATTTCTTGCCTCGAACAAGACACTATTCATAGAAGCCTATATGAAGAGAGACTAATGTGGCTATAGAGGTCGCCTAGACGAGTCTAACTTCGGCTTGAAACGTATAGAGAGATTTAAAATTATTATATAAAGAACACATAGACTGTGTATGATGTGAATATTTAAATGAAAGTTTATGTATTATTTTGATTTAAATTAAATTAAAGATTAATATTCATAGGGTTATGAATATTAATAAAGTTAACAAAAATAAAAATAAAAGATTGAAAGAAGAAAAAGAAAAGAAAATATGGAGCGGCTCAAAGGTGTTTCCGAAATAATATTAGCAGTATGTGTTTATACATAATTTTGGGGCACTAATCATCAGAGGCTAAATGTCCAAGGAGCCTATCACGTTTCATAAATTTGAATTCAAATTTTAGCCTAAAATTGTTGTAACCTGCTTCAGAACATAAATATATATACAGTTATTTAAATAATACATAAAACTGGTTGTCGGAATGTTTTTTAGATTTGTTTTATGGTAATTTTAATTTGTCTCGAAGATTTTCAAACTTCATTTAGTATAGTTTAGTAAATAGCGGAAATCAGGTTTTAGGGACATTTGGATCTTAATGTTTTAAACAGCAACTCAAGACTCTATGGATTGCACAGTCCTTTTTGTGTCTTTGAGTGTATGTTTCTGTCATTTAATGGTTAATGATCAGTTTTTGTATTGTGATTTTTATGAGTGTTACTGTACTGTCCTATGACATGTGCTGCATACTAATATATATATAACCACAAGAAAGAGGTACATATGTACCAGGTACATTATTCATTCAATTATTCAATAACAAAGTTAAAATTTTAAATTCAAATTCTTGAAGAAAAAAAAAATGAACATAAAAATAATTTATGATCTGCTTTGGTAAGGTATAATCGCTTTTTCTATTTAATTAGATGTATTTTTTTCTATTTCATTTATTCTTTAATTGTACTATATTTAATGTAACAATGAAATTCAATTCAGCTTGGAACACATGTGTCTCTGTGATGCTATTTTTATGAATTGTTTTTTATATGAAATTTTAAAATCACATATAAAAAAACTGCTAAACATTAGATGAAGATGTAACAGTTTGCAATAGAATTCTGTGGATATTATAAACACAATATTGTTAAACATCTGTTTTTGTGTTGTCTTTGCTAAGAGTATGGTTATATCCCCTAACAAATTGAGTTAATAACATGATAACATCAGCTTCAAAGGAAACAATCAAATCTTGATGAAAAAATATGAAAAATAGCAATATAAACTTCCTCATATTGAAGTATTATTAGCTTGAACCATAGGAATCTAATTATTAAAAAATTATTTACCATAACACTTGCATATATTTTTTATTATAAAATTGATAGATCTCGTCATACGACAGTACTTTAAAATCCGCAAAAACTTAAATTCAGTTTTTTTCCAGTTTTTTTTTTTTGGGGGGGGGGGGGAGACAGTACATTTTAATAATCATTATCATTATTTATAGTTAAAATTTACCCTTCTCATCCTCAATTTGTAAATACATAAGTAAATTTAGCAGCTTCTCTTTAGACCATGCTGATGCATTTTTCTCAGTCCTGCAATAAATAAAACACAACTTTTATTTTTTTTAAATGATAAACTTTTTAAAAATTGGCAAGGTTACATAAAATGAAGGAAAAGCAAAATAATGATAAACAAAACATTGGTGAAGCTCAAAAAAATAAAATAACAATGAATTATGAAAAAACATTCACAAATTGGACCTTAAATTAAAAAAAAAAAATATTTCCGTTGAGATTGTTTTTAAGTAGGAAAGGGACGTACTAATAACTGTTTTATCTGCCTCCCCAATTAACCTTAAATAACTAATTATACAATCATATAACTCTAGGCCCAGCGACACTAGCCTCACACTGGCCTCACATCCATTGTGCTACGCGGCGAAATGCATCTCATCCCGTATCTCAATCAAAAAATTCACCTACCAATGCCAGTTGTTTACATTTGTTGCATCCGGTCTCTCTTCGACAATCCATCTAGGATCACCTTCTCCCCATTTCGCCATTATTATTACTAAATACACTTCTTTAATTAGTAGTTGGTTACTAAGAATGATAATCGTGTTTCCTAAAACCTGTAAATAGCCTAGTTATTCGAGAATGTTCGAAAATTAAAATGAAACGGATGGATCGGAAGCGTGAAAAATCTCGAGCGGTAAACTTTGACCGCTACGTGATTAAATTTAATTCAAAATAAACGACAATTAATTAATTAAAAAATATCATATGTTTATTTCTTTTAATATTTCGTGTTTATATTTTAATTATTAGTCCATTATAAATTTCTTAGCTGAAATTTATAAATTACGTTTTATTATTTATTTTATCTTTGATAGAAATTACCCATGATACCTGTCGAAAATTATCAACATGGCGGAAAATACAAATAACTTCAAAACTTCATCTATTTTTTTAATTTGATGGTAAAGGTAAGGGATTCTATATTTTAATTAAATAAATTGTAAAAGTGTATACATACACGTTGTTTTATTTGGTCTTAGATGATCAAATTGTTTGCCAATTTAACAGAAGCTAATTTTTTATTAATTTAGGCATTTATTTTTGGTTTATTTTAGGCCAGGCCCAGGCTCTCGCTCGTGTGTTGTTTCGTTGTGTGTAACCGTGTGACGTGTGGTTGCCAGACAACTCGCCCCTCCGCCGACTCGCCCCTTACAAACTCGCCGATTCGCCCCAAAAAACTAGCCCCTTTTGCCTACTCGCCCCTTAGCTAACTCACCCCTTTGTCGACTCGCCCTATTGGTAACACACCCCTCTTTGTCGATGCCCCTTTGAAATATAAATTTTAGAATTCCCGTTAAAAATTTATGTTTAGCATAGGCCTAGAGGCCCTAAAGTTAAAGTAATTTTATAGAGCTATCTTTTAGCTTTAAAATGAGACCAGAATCATATTTATGGGTTATTATGGTTACTTAAATATGCGATGTATTGCTAATTAGCAAAAAGTTCATCAATCGCCTCTCACCAATTAGTGGGCTGAAACCAAAAATTTTCAGTTCTGGGCGTTTCATATGGTGGCAAACCAAATTCCAAAATTTGAAAAAAAAATCAAAGCCAAGAGATTGAGGAAAATTCCTGGTTGATTTGACATGGAATTACTCAGATAAAATTTTCTTAACAATGATGCCGTCAACTATACTTCAATTAATATATTCAAGTCTTTTTTGAATAAACGTTGGTCTGACCACCCAACGAAATTTGCACCCTATGTTTAAGTGTTTTTTTTACATCGAGGTACTTATAAGTAGGACTTATAAGCATGTATACTTGGTCTCTATCTCCCGAACTTCTGATGAAGGATCTGGGACTCAAGTAAACTTGAAGTAAGTAAACAAGTAAAATACAACATAAAAAAATTACAAAATCCAAAATATCAATATTACACACTAACAAAGACAAAAAAAGAATAACATGGGAAACTTGGATCAAACCCCAAAACAATTTGGCAAGGATTCACCATGTGCCTGAAAAAAGTTCATTATTGAGATTCCAATATTCTGGTAAAATACGGTAGCAGTCTACATTAGGCCCCATAAAAATAATTATTAGTTTATCACCCTACCAAATCATAAAAACTGATGAGGGCGGGAGGTTTTTTTTTTTTTCTTCTAGACCGATGCTGTAGTGCTCTTAAGTTGGGCCAGATCGTTCATCATTTTAGAACCATGCAAGTACGACGCCCATATTTTGTGTACGTCGTTGTGGGCTCGAGAATCGTTCATATTAATTTATGTTAAGAAATCCAAGCATTCCAAGTGAATAAAACAACAAAAAAAACGATCGTTTAAATAGTAAAATGACTTTTAAAAAAAAAACGGAATTTCCCCAAAAGTGATGCGCGCGGGGGTGATAAACTAATAATATTTTTTATGGGGCCTTAAATCGATTTGATTTGCAGTTGAAGTGTTTAAATTTATTGGGTTTCCTTAGATTCATTGTTGACATGTTATGTTACAATTTAAACCACTTGTTAAATCTGGTAGAATTGAAATCTTTAGTAGCAAAATGCGCACAAAATTTATCCCTGCGAGCTGATAGCCTCCAGTCCAAGGACTGACTCATGAGACAAAGTCTTTACCTAGGATACAACGGAAGACTCTATGTTGGATTTTCTCTAGTTTAGCAGACTGTGCCTGCATATTTAAGGTCAGGGCAGATGACTTGTACACCACAACAATTGTGTTATTATGTAATATAATATACCAAGTGCTTTTTTCATGGTTTCTACTATTAACTTTTAAAGCTCTTCTACAAAACCAACCAACTTACTTGCATGATCTCCTGTCAAAATATATTCCT
>JAOTQE010063510.1:0-18188 GCA_025631205.1 Nesometra sesokonis
GTCGTTTTTTGAACAAATGTTTCATTAGAGCTAATATAAATATGTATCTTCTGAACAATTTGACACAAATTTCATCTGTTTATGATCAGTGGTTTTGATGATATGACAGTTTAATTTGAAAATGGCCGCCATTTTTATTTTATGGCCCCCACTATGTTGTTGGATGTTAATGTTCTGGCTCTCTTTTTTTTAATTTTGTAAAAACTGCACATCCATGAATAATGGTGTATTACTTAGTTATCTGATGGGCCCTATCAAGTGCCCCATGCTTGAATTTAATTGCTTTAAAATTTCCTAATTCCTAATTTTATGTTTAAAACTTAGTTCTTTTGTTCATAGATAGTTTAGGTCAGGCAGTCAATTGGAAAAAAAAGTTTTAGTTCCTGACTATAAAAAAAATGTTGTTTTTTTTCAAAAGTATTGTGCATCCTCACTCAAAATTAATTACCTTACAATTTGCTTTAAACCCTTATTTAACCTTTCTATACTGTATGTTTTAAATAAATGAGTGCACTCACTTTTCTTTCTAAAATAAAATAAATGATATTTTCATAACTTGATCTTGAATATATGCATCTTTAATTTTAATATTCTTCCTTCAGTCTTTCAAATAGAGGTGTCTCTTAATTTGCATACATGTGTCATTTTTTACTATAAATCTCTTTGATAAGGAATCTTGTAATTCTCTTGTAGAATTCGGAGTGGCAACCAAGACAGTCTTATCCATTTGCTGTTAGGTGTTGATGCAATTCAGGTAAACTTAAGAAATACGGTTACCACATGTGCATTAATAGTGCCTGTTGAATGATATTCTGTTACAATCAGGGGAGCAGCCAGGATGGAATGAAAGGGGGGGTCCCAGCTCGGGAGGTCTGGGTGGGTGTGGTTGCCGGTTTGGTTTTGGTGAGCGCAAAAAAAAAATAAATAAAAAAACGTCATCCTCGTTTTTTTTTTAGTGGAATATATGCGAAGTTGAGTTTCGTTCAGCATTACTGACGATGGCTGGCTTACAATTCATGCTATACTATAATATTCTTCACATTATAACTTTTTTTACTAGAAATTTTTTTTTCTCTCAAAATTTAAGGGGGTCCTGACACCCCCCCCTCTTTGGCTACGCCCTGACCATGCATTAGTAAGTTTATCAACTCGTATCCACAATTTGGGTACATAATTGGAAGGAGAAAAAGAAGGTAAAACAAGTTAAGATTCTTTATATAACATGAAAAAAAAAAGGAACTAGACCTTGGAAGACATGTCCTTGATATATTTTGTAACGTCTTTTTATCTACTGCATAAGCACATTTTATGAAAGTTTATTTCAAAAAATGGAATGTTTGAAGAATATCAGTCTGTATTTATTGGTGACAAATGGCAAAACCAAGTTGTCACACAGGAAGTTATTGAGAAAACTCAAAAAACAGGAAATATCAGAAATACAAAGGAAATTTGTGTATATTTTTTCCAATAACTTAGAGATGTATGGTTTTTATAATTGACCCCTCATTTTAAAGCTTTCGAAACGTGTAACATGGTTTTAACATTAACACAATTTTCAATTTTATTTTCTCTATAACTTGGTGGTTTTGTCGTGGCATGCCTCATATGTATAAATATGTTGTAATAAATACTTAATTTTAATCATGTTTTTTTTATTAGAAACCGCTGGTGACAATACTTTTAGAGAAACTACCAGAATTAGAAGATGATGAAAGGTTGGGTGATTATTGTCTTGTTTTAATTTACACCTTATTTTATTTAACACATTCCCTGCCACTGATATGCATTTACATCCAACTGGGTGCCTGTGCTCTGCGTCAGATGTGAATTCAAGTTTTTCTCGGTGAAAAATAACTCAACTTATGTTAATTAGATATGTTACACTGCATCTGCTATACAAGCAAATTCTGTGTGCATGAGTTATAGGTGATCAGATTTATCTTCCCCTCTAAAAATTATTAATCTTTAATTATTGTCCTGCTTCAAAAAAACAGCAGTTTATATATGAAAAAGATAGCATTTGGAACAAAATCTCTGCACTCGATGTTTGTCAGTTTGTACAGGTTTTGAATATCGAGTGCAGAGATTTTGTTCCTAAAGGTGTCTTTTTCTTAATTTAATCATTAAAAATGGAACACAAAAGTCTTCATAGTATCAGCAATTTATATGTTTTTATGTAGAAATTATTATCCGTGTCACATTTTTACAAAACTTTGTAATTTTTAATCATTAGTGGGACCTAATTAATTACATTGGTTTTACATTTTTTTTCATAGTAACATTGGAATGCTGGTTTTGAACCAGTTTCGTTGGTTGGACAAAGTAATAGACAGTAAAGTGAGTATTAAACAAAAGGCTTTAAAAAAAATATTTATGTTACCTAAGTACATTTTGAAAATTCGGGTCATACGAGAGTTCATTTTTTTAGGATATCAATTTTTTCTTGTTGTTGAGCAATTTCATTATCTAAAAAAATTCTATATTATATTTTTGGGAACTTATGCATTTTTTAGATTTTTTTTTAGACATCTTGTGAGTGGCAGCCTGATGGTGCCATTGAAAGATGAAAAGCGGCCACAATTGACACTCAGATTTAGGGTTAATTAAGACTGCAGTGCTAAACAAAGATTTAACAGCCTTTTTGATAATTAATTATAAATTATGGATGGCAAACATGCCGAGTTGAGACAATTCCATAGACTGGAAACAATAGCATTACACAAACTTTTATAAAGGGTGTTTTTAGACTTCAAAATTTGTACCCCAAAAGGTTGACGACTGGCCAGGGGCCGGATTTGGGGCGGGCCCCCATTATTGTCAAAACGAGCTCGTCAGAACAAAACCGGCAACCACGGCCATAGCTTAGATATTTCTTATAATTTTTGGGTTAATTTTCTATATTTAACCAAACAGTTGGAAGATACGAATGTTAAAAAAAAAATTGACCTTAATTTTCACGAATTGTGGGTTGTTCGGTCATTTTTTAAGGCAAATTTCATCTCACAGACAATGCGTGTAATTTTTGGTGAGACCTAAGAAAATGTGGTAGAGGAGGACGCCTTATATGCCAGGGATAAAATATATGATTAACCTTGTTTTGCCTTGCAAGAAAGTGTTTAGACAATAGTGCTGTGAAATACAAAGACTTCTACTTATATTATTAGGATGTAAAACATAGAATTTGAATTCTTGTTTTAATATACAGATGCTAGTAAGCAAGATCTTTGAAATACTTCAGGTAACGTCACAGAATTTTCAAAGTCATTTAATCAGCACATTGCCAGAAATAATTGAAGATGATCAGAATGATGAGGTGGCTACGTATCTACAGTAAGTAAATCACTAGTTTTAGCTCCAAGAAGGAGCTCTACAACTACCCATCTGATTAAGTAACTAAGTAATGGATCTTGTCTGACGATCAATAGAAAATTGTGGGTGCCCGATAAAGCAAATAAATAATAACAATAACAATAACAAGTGACATTTATATAGCGCTTATTGCCAAGGCCTCTTAGTGCTTCAAAATTACAACTGCTGTGCCAACTGGTCCCACAGATTCACACATAAAAGCATCTTTCTTCATAGCTGCATGAATTTTACAAATGTAGAAAGGTAGTAGAGCTTGTTCTTTTTATAGCATATTGGTACATTCAGATAGCGAACAATATAAAATGTAATTTGAATTGAATGATATGATCCTTTAAAGTTAAGATTTTATGAACTATCCTTTTTGTATATATCACTCAAATATTTCTTCCAGCATCCTTATAGTATAAAGCAACGTTTTAAGATATCTGTAAGTCATTTGTGACCTTTCAGTCTGTCCATTTATTTTTTTATAGAGAGTTATTACTTGAGAATGATCAGTTGACAGTTCCTATCATTGATGCCCTGTCTAACATGCAGTTGGATGCGGATCAGATACAACAGGTTATTATATATCTTTATTATTGCACCAAATAAACAGTAATTACAAAATTAAAATTAATACAGTCCGTAAATTAATGTAACACTAGTAGGACATCCAATGGGTTCACTAATCAGCTTCAAATAAGAAAGTATAATGCATACTCCAAGCAATGAGTTACATGCCATCATGACAGGATTCAATATTTCGACATAAATTATGTCATCATCAGGAATGTTTCTTACTAGTAAGACACGTTGCATGGGTTTAACATTCTAAGATATTTGTGTGCATTTTGACACAACAGTTTGGAAATAGCAGATTAAAATAATTATAACTGAAAAGTTTTTAAATGAAAAAATGAAGAAGCCTTACTGTGATGGGCATTGAACAAAAGACTTTCACATTGTTAGAACGGTCCTGTTATGCAATGGGTTAATCAACTCTGCTACACATGATTAGATGTACTAGATGTACTAGATGTATTGTACACTACTTGGTGAAATGAGTCTTGTTGAGTCTAGGGGACACCATGGGATATAACTAAAAAAGGGCGATGAATGTTTGTTAGAATTGAACTGAATTGATGTGTACAAACTTTTATGCATGTTCATTCAAAATTGTGGTCACAACAACAACAACAACAGGAGTAAGGTTCTATATATAGGGAAAAGAAATAATAATAATAATGAGAGTGATTGAATTTAATAAAAAAAAATGTATAAGGCAATCCTTTTGTCAAAATGAAAAATATAATAAAGTTTAATATTACTTATTAAATTTTTTTAACATATGAAATTAATTTTGAATTTGAATTTTTCATTAAATTTTAAATTTATTTCATTTGGGAGGTTATTCCATGGTTTTGTTGCCTTGTACTAGTTTGGGTTTTGTTCCAGTAAGTTATTACTAGATTTACTGCTTGTGCAGTGCAATTTATTTTTACTCATTTTACTATCTCGAATGATCATTTTTTCTGTCATATTCACATAAAATGCTATGGATTGTCTTAAATTAAATTAATATGAATGTTTTTTGAGCAATTTCTTTGCGCTCATGACGATGTACAGTAAACAAATACTAGGTGAACGATTGGTGTACGCTGCAGGCTGGTGTGTTCTGTTTTGTTCTTATGGGCGTTGTATTGTGAGGGTCTAAAAAGATGGACGATCTGGCCCACCTGAAGGTCGTTACAAAATCGGTGGGTCGGTTAAAAAAACCTCCCACCGTCATCGGTTTTTATGCTTTGGTAGGGTGATAAACTAATTTTGAAATATAAAATATGATGGTGTACAATTCTTTGAGTGAGATACTTAAAAGTTAATGATAAAATTTGTTTATTCTATCCATCAGCTAATGTCTTCCATCTTAATTCTTGCACAATTCCAGTAAGTAGGGTTCTAATATCAACTGAAAGAAGAATTATTCCTAGTCTATTTTGTAAGATTTGTAATTAATTTAAATAATTATTTGTATTATTTTGATAAAAATAAAATTGCAATAATTGGACAAGGGTATTTTTAGCATTTGATAAACTTTTGTTGTGTTAAAAGTTATGCTTTTTTATGATACATTGCACTCAACTTCTATATTTATTGTAGGCCCAGACTGCTGCTATCAACATTTTAGAATCAGCATCAACTGAGAATTTATCAGTGATTGTTGGATTTATCCTTCAATCTGTATCATTTACTACAGCAGTTAATGTAAGTTAACACATTTCTAGATGTACTCAACCAAGTGTAAGCCTATTCCCTGGCATAAGCAAATCCCATAGTTTAAGCCAATTTTCAGAATTAAGCTTTATTCGGAGTATAAGCCCAGGTTTACATATTTCCATCAGGCTATGCTTGGCCTAACTATGCACTCTCTACAGGGCCAATTTTTTTATAGCCAAACTAGCTAAAGGTTGCTGATTTTTTTTAGCCAAATTATGAATTCTTTAGCCAAATTTTTAAAAACAGTAAAAACCGCTAAAAATGCCTGCAAAATGGTCATTTTTGGGGATTTTCATTTAGCAATTTGGTGAAAACACCATTTTTATTTTAGGCAAATGTGAATTCCATTTCGCATGGATTAAAATTTCATAAAATTCTCACAATAACAAATGAAAAAAGTAACAAGTCAAGAAACTCTCAACGATATAGTTTATCACTGCCATAGAATAACCTCTGTTGTTCTCGAAAATAAAACTTGAGAGGAGAGGATTAATTTTATGTAACGTATTACAATCATTTTTAAATGTCTATTACTTTCTTCACTGCAGGTAATAAGCTCGGTACGTTCACATCTTGATCTCCAATGTAGCATGGTACCACTGACATCATCCACACCTGGAAGAAAGTCAAATGCAAGGTAATTTGCATATCCACATGCATTAGTTACTATTATAATGAGAAATATATTATAGTAGTTTTCTCTTTATCTTCACCTATACACATCCTAAAAGCTATTATAGTGACTTTCCAAGCCTTAGGGTGAAACAGAGGATACCAAATTAAAAAAATGAGGCATGACACTGGAAAACCACCAAGTTGTAGGAAAATTGAAAATTGAGTTATTGTTAAAACCATATTATACTTTTCGCAAGCTTTAAAATGAGAGGTCAATTATCAAAATCGGACATCTATAACAGTAGTTATTGGACAAAATATACACAAATTTCCTTTGTATTTGTTTATATTTCCTGTTTTTTATTTGCTTTTTTCTCAATATCTTCCTGTGCGACAACTTGGTGATTTTGCCATGACTAGCCTCAAATAGTTAATTGCTGAATGTAATATATAATATTGCTATGAGGCATATCTACAAATAATAAATAATCTTTAAATATTAAATACACCATTGCTATTGCTAATTATAAGTTTTACTTTGAAGATGCTCAGATGACTCGGTAGACAGCCAGGATGAAAGAGGGCTGCAGTCTAATGACTATAATAGTGCTCTCAGCCATATAGATAAGTTGATGTTAAAACAAGTTTCATCTTGTACTTTGAGAAGAAATTTCCTTTAGACAACAGAAAAATGATTAAAAGCAGCGAATTTAAAGATTAAAATTGTTCTGCTGTCTGGAATGGCCAAGTGGTTGGAAGTATTTTTATGTATATTTGAACTGCTGCTGTTACAGGTATCCAAAGCAATATGGTAGTTAATAATAATAATAATTTGGTTTTTTTTTCTGTTCACAGAAGTGATACTAATTTGTTAGGTGTAACTCCAAACGTTAATAGTGATGGGTTCCTTATCTTGGATACCATCAATCGTGTCTTGAGGTTTAATTCAGTAGTGGCCAATGGATTTATAAAGGTAAGTGATGTAAAGACGTTTTGGTCAACAATGCATGAAATTTCATAACTCTTTATGCTTGAATAAAATTCCAATTAAGCTTATTTAAAATTTTATTTTTTGGAAAAGTATTGATGTTTTAATCTAATTTTAACTGGTAGTTGTAAAGTTAAATTTAAAACTTAATTGGATTCCTTTCACAAACTTTCTGTTTTTTTTCATGAATGTGTATGGTATTTTGGTTATTTTACTTAATTAAATTTGTATGTTATATATTTTTATTGTTTGAAGAAATATAAAAACATACATAGCTATTGAATGCTGCATTGGATTTCCCTGAATCAGGAATTAGGTTATCACTATGCACACTCAAACCATTCTCCAATGGCTACTGAAATATTCATTTGACTCAAATAATCATGACCCCTTTCGTCGAATGGCGTAAATGAAAATTAAAAAAAAAATCTTCATATATCAACGATTTTTATACTTTTTTAAAATTTGGCTAAAGAATTTATAATTTGGCTTAAAAGAACTCAGCAACCTTTAGCCAATTTGGCTGAGAAAAAATTGACCCAAGATTGAGTGAACACCCTTTTCAACAATGTTACTGCAAACATTGTAACTTGGCTTCCAGAAAACGTTACTATAAAACCAACACATTTTCTAACAACAAGGATGATTTAAAATTTTTTTTATTTGTGTGACTGTATCTTTGCTAGAAAGTATATTACATTCCTGATGATGACATAATTTATGATGAAATATTGAATCTTGACACGATGACATGTGTCTCATTACTTTGAGTATTTATTATACTTTCCTGAAGTTGATAAGTGGACCTTTTGTGTCTTTGCTGGTATTTGCCTAGGTGATTTTAGCTAAATTACTTATTATTTTCATTACAGGCAATTGCAGATGTCGATACGGCAGATGGGCACATGGTAAGTAACTGTATGTGCAGGGTTGTTGCAACCCATATCCAAAATACTCGCACCTGATTTTTGCGATGGTACATTGTCTTCATGTGCTCTTAAAAACAAGAGCAATCGCTCACTAGGTCCGCACTTCCACTGCGATTTCGGGGAGTAAAAGCATTCTTCCATTAATATTTATTCTAACACAAGTAGGCCAGGTTGCATGTATTTAACATCTTTTGTTTTTTTTGAGATCTTGTAGGAAAAAATGGTGGGATACGTCACATTAAAATTCTAAAGATGTTTAGAAAAAAGATTTAAGAAAAGCATTAATTATTGTGTGGCCCGCAGCGGCAATCTAACTGACGATTTTCGCTTTTGTAGAACGGTCATGTTAAACGATGTCTTAACCGAACGAGCTACTCATGCGCTTGTTGAAATTCATAATTTACACTAGTATGAAACATGTTTTTGGTCTTGTGGGTGTAGGGGACACCCTGGGGTGTAACTTAAACTTAAATGATGTCTAATTTATGTGTACAAAATTTCATGCACATCTGTTCAAAACTGGCGACGCTGGATGCGTTTAAAGTTATGGTTGCAACATCACCACCAACAACAGCTTACTGGAGTTTTGACCCTACTCTGGAAGGGTATACAGTTCTTTATTAGGACGTCATCAGTATGGCATCCGTATCCCATAATACATAGTCCAGTTAGGTTACAATTTTATTTTTTTTATACCCCTGGGCATGCCGGGGCATGTTGTTTTTATCCTCTTCGTCTGTATGTCCATCTGTTTGCATGTTGTCAACTTATACCTTCACCATAGCGATTACTTCATCAGGTGTAGGGCTTTGGTATATCGCATGTGTGTTCTTACGACAAAACCTTCCTTTGTGAGCCTTACGTTTTTATCATGTGACCTTAAGCTTGACCGTTGACCTCCATATATAGTCTGGTTTTCATGTGCTACAATTTCACTACTGCATACTGTTTCATAAGCTCACTTTTTTTTTTAAACCAAGAGTTTTTTGGGCTAGTTTCGTTATGGTGAGTTTATTTCAGTCAAATTCATTATATGCCAATAAATATACAGTAATCAAAATAAATGTCATATTACATAAATGTGGATGGTAATAATACAACCAGTGGTTGCCCAGGATTTGTCTGACAGGGCCAACCAGGGGCGGATCCCACAATCAAGCGAAAAATGGGGAGGGCGCCCTTTCCAAGGTCCAGGTGGGCATGATTACCGGTTTGATTTTGACAAGCAAAAAAAGTTATATCACTATTTTGTGTGTCTTTGTACCCTGTTTTGCCTCACTTGTTGTAATTTGTATATGTCTGTTTTCTAATTTTAGGATAAATTATAGGATATTTTTATGCTTTTCCCCGACAAAAATGATCAATCCAGCCTTCTCCGACAGGGGGTGGGGGGCAGCCTTTCCCTACAGGGAGTCTTGGCATCCCCAGCTGGTGACACCATTGAATACA
This sequence comes from Nesometra sesokonis, assembly GCA_025631205.1. Taxonomy (NCBI): domain Eukaryota; kingdom Metazoa; phylum Echinodermata; class Crinoidea; order Comatulida; family Antedonidae; genus Nesometra; species Nesometra sesokonis. The sequence continues at coordinate 9,607 of JAOTQE010063510.1, forward strand.
ACAGAAATACAGCATATATATGTGAAATTAGGCCTAAAAAAAAATATAATGTTGCCCAAACACAGAAAAATTTTAAAACAGGGTCGGTCGGTCGGATTTTTCTTCTTTTTTTTACCTTTATATAGATATCCTTTGTGAAAATGACTTGTACTGACTAGTTTCGTTTCAATTCAATTTTAACTCAGATACAGTGAAGTTGAGGTACTGTAGCTAGATCTAGGCCTGTAGTGTTTTTATATTGATTTGTCTCGAGTATGGTCATTTCGGCCCCGCTAGATTGGCGAATAAGGGCAACCAATGCTGAAATATTTGATTCGAAAAAATTTAGTACGAGCCAAAAAAAAAAAAAAAACGCAGATCCTGGATTTTCGTGATTTTTTGGTCGGTCAGGTTTGGACAACATAACAATTATTTTTTTTGGCCTTATCATGTTTACAGGTTTTAGATTTGTATGTGATGTTGATGATGTATTCTAATCAGAGTTATAAGAAGCCTGTGCTGAAGATGGTGAATAATAAGATACGTAACCATCACATTACTGTCAACCTCCTTCAAACTGCTTTTGTCTCCTACCCTCAGGTTAGTTGCTTTGTCCTTACAGGTTCAGGGGCGTATCAAGAATTGGGACTCAACCCCGATTGGATTTTGACAAACTAAGAATACCAAAAAATGTTATCCCCCGCCCTATTTTATGTTTTTGTATGGTGGTTCTTTTCCTCTGACATTATAGTTTTTCTTTAGAAATGGGGGTTGCTATTTCCTCTTAAGAGGGTGCTCGGGGCCCTAATCTTCATATTTATATACTAATTTTATATTTTTTTTTTTCATGAGACACCAGTTAATTTTATCTTAGCATTTCTAAAGTTTAATGCTTTCATTTATTTTTAATTGGTAAATAAAACAATCTTTCTTTATAAATGAATTTGAGGTCTCACCACAAATTGAGTCGCATTGTAGGTGAGATCAAATTTAGATAATCACTAGAATAGATCTGAAAATTTTGTTTTAATCATAAGTACTATGGTAGTTTCATTTCATTATATAACATACTTTTCAAGTCAGTTTTTCATCCAGAAAAGTGTCTTTTGTTCAAATTTTCTGAGATTGATAGTCTTTTGTTTATTTATTTTTGGACTGTTTTATGGGCGATTTTCTCAAAATCTTTTTTTTCATACATCAAAACTTCAAATGTTCATTTAAAGTTTAGATTACGGCTTATATTATGCTCTATTAGAAGCTACTAATTATTCTTTTTTTTAATTTTTCTAGCATGTAAATCATTTTGTGGGGAGATCTCAAAGTAAACCTTGTGTTCATCAAATTAAACCAATGAAATTATGATATCAAGAGATTTCACCGAAGCTGCCTTAATAGGGGTGTCCACACTTCAAAAACAAATTTAATGAACTCTCACAATCGTGATCCAATTCACAGTTCTTTTTTCTGTCTGTATGTGAATTTGTTGAGTGTGGTATGTTTTGTGTGTATGAATGCTCACAAAAAAAATCAACTTTTAAATCGTGATACTTAGCTTACTTAGTTCATACACACAAAACTTATCACATGGAACAGACTCACATACACACAGCCCTCGGCGATTGTATTCGTTCTTGAAATTTTTATGTTCACACACAAAAAAATTGATTTTTTTATTGCAATTCAAAAATTGATTTTCAATTTTTAATTTTTCTCGCAAGTGTGAATGTCCCTATTAAGGCAGTTTTGTCGAACTGTCTTGATATCTTAAGTTTATTGGTTTACTTTGATGAACACTCATTTATTTAATTATTATTTTACTGAAACCAGATGAATTTATAATCTTTCTCTATATTTGAACAGCAAAAAACATCTGTTATCCAAATTTAAAAATGCCATGGACATTTACAATAATATAAATTACTTTAAAAATGTGTAATATGTTTTTTAGATATAATTTTTGCCATTTTATGTCATCAGTGATTTTAATTGTTTTTTTGTCTTTAATTTTCCAGGTTTTTAAAGACAACATTGGGGCTGTGATTAGCCTAGCAGAATATATGATCAAGTCGAAGGACTCTACAATGTGTTTGTTTGCTACAAGCATGCTGCAACTCTCATTCCTCTCACTTGATATGTTTTGTAGACAGGTAATGAAATTATTCTTTAAATAATAACATTGAACAATAAAAAAGAAAAAAAATGAAAATTGATTTACCTTGATTTACCTTGATCTTGAAGCTAAAGCATATAAATAAAAAATAAATGGGCGACAGTCTCTTTATTAGTATTTTAATTGACAAAAAAACATTTTATGCCCATATATGGTAATGAAATGCCCATGTATATTCATCATTTGATGTCACATGACAATAAGCATATCATATTTTTTTTTTATCTAAAATATTGCTATAGTGTGGACTGAGTGAGGGTTTTCAATTTCATGATGTAAATATAAGTATGTGATTGGTCAAAATGACATCACATGACTAGTGCTGCGAGGATCAAAAACTAGGAAAATATAACATTGAACAGTGACCTGTCACTCGATGTTACACCACATTGCGCCTGGTAGCAATAGTTGAGCGGATACTCATGAAGTGTGAAGGTGTAAGTGTAAGCTAGGTTCTTAAAAGTGACTTCAAATAGATTTAATTTCTTGATGAAGACGAATTGGATAGAATTATTGATGAAAATGATTCTTGGTGTACAAAACTTGTGAATTCATCAAGTACTCATTGTATACTGTAAGGCCTAGAAACCATGAATTAATTGCATTGAAAATTTCACAACACCAGAGGTCAGTGCGTTTCTCCGGTCATTGAATGCCGAAATAAGGAGTGCTAATGGTAAACTGTATGCTAAATGAATTGTTTGTGCTACTGTACGTAATATAAAAGATAGTGCCATTTCCATCATTGTAACATAACATTTGACATCCCCTTGGAAATTATATTTTTCTCTCAGGACTCTGATTTTACATAGAACTACACGAGTCAGGAAAATAAGTCCCTCAAGAATAATATAATTTCCTTTGGGATGTCAAATTTTATATTTTAGAAAATACTACTGTGTATTTTGACTATTTTTGTGTTAGGAAATCAAAAAAAATATTTTTGCCTTACTCCCAATATTGATGAGTGTTTCTAAAACACCCTATTCAAGACTTAGTATATCATTTAGAAACTAATAAAATCACTCATAATGAATATTGTTTACCCTTATTTATAAAGACCCATTCCTTCCAAAATTCTGTGTTAACTAAGAATCAAAATATTCTAGATGTTACTATTTGTATTAAAATTCATAAGTGTAATATTGATTTGCCATGTTTATGTAATTATATTACTTCCAAACATTAAGAAATGCAAAATAAGAAGTTAATTGTTTGGATGCATTTTGAAAAATAAACCGGAGGAATAAGCCTGAAAGAGTTTGATAATTATTAGATTTTTTCTATTCAAAAATAAAATTAAGCAATTATACAGGTAACTAAACATGATTGTTATTTTAGAAATGATAAACAGAGAAGTTTCCAAGGAATTTTGGTGGATTTTTGAAGGAATATCCCTTTAAAAGTAGCCAAGGTTTGGCAAGCACATAATCACTTCTAATTATGTGAGTTATATGTTGTCATACCATCTCGCAGGTCATGAGAAATAATTGTACTTGTTCAAATACTTTTAAAGTGTACTTTTTTGGGTTTTTTAGGAAGTAATTGGATTACTTGTTAGCCATGTTGGCAGTGGGGTGCAAGAAATGGCCGATACTTGTCTGAATATTTTGAAGAATCTTGTCCAAGAAGATGTTGATAGGGTCGAACCATTCTCAGCATTTATAAAGGTTAAATTATTACCTTTACAGCAACAGTAATTAACTAAAAGTTTTTAGAATTGTGGTTGATAATGTTTTTTTGTTATTGTAAGTAGTCTTTAGACAGTCTATAATTGTGACATCAAGCATGCTTTTTAATTATAGACCATTGCTATACCGTGGTCTTAGCAGTTAGCGGTCTTAAATATTAAACCCTGCCTGGAGGAAGCTATAAATTGTCTTAAATCACTTACAATATTGTGTCAGCATTAATTGACCTTGAATTGCCTGTTTTTTTTAATTCTTATAATTATAAATGTTGAAATGTAAACAATATCATGATATTAAACCTCGTATTACATTTTCATAAAAAAATCAAACGTGATGTGTCACAAAAATTACTTAAAATACCGCCCTCAATTATTGTTACCATGAAGTGTTTGCTCAAGATTCAATACTCAACGTGGGCTTAGGAAAGACTGTTTTTATAGCAATGGTCTAACTGCAGTGGCTTTTCTAAGACCATCTATGTGTAAAAGCCAGCTTTATTTTGTAAGTTCAGACTGCCAGTTAAGACTGTTTTATAGCAATCCACCTCTGGTGATTGTTAAGGATTCAAGACATGTGTTTACTTACATCTGCTGTTAACTACTAATTTCGAAAGGTCCACTAATCAACTTCAAGTAAGAAAGTATAATGCATACTCCAAACAATGAGATACACGCCATCGTAACAAGATTCAATATTTTGACATAAATTATGTCATCATCAGGAATCAGGAATGATAATTACTAATTTGTTATGTTAATTGAAATATATATACTTAACAAGTTAAGCGGAGTATGCATTGGTTTCAATATTGCCTTCCATGAAAATTGGTAGTATACAAAGATTTTTAACATTAATACTGTAAAACCTTTAATAATAACCCATTAATCTAGACACTATCCTGGAGGTTAATTCTATAATATGCCTTGGAAGATGACACAAAAAATATGGTACGAGCTGTAGCAAAATTTTGAATAAAGAGGAGTCCAATATTTTGCCACAGAGGTACAATATTTTTCAGTATCCTTTTAAAAAGGGCATTCAATGTTATGATTGTTATTAAAACTCTAAGTGTAAAGTTAAGCAATAGGTCTAGTTTGAAAATTGTAACAAATTCAAATTGTTTTTTTTTTATGGGTCACATAATTGTTTTATTGTCTGTCGTTTTTAATTAGGCCTTTGTAAATGTAGGAGTAATGGAATTGAATATTCAGTAAGCAATTCCCTTTAAAATGGTACCATGCATGAGCATATTAGGCTATGCCAAGACTAGCTTAAATATATTGATATTGATAAGTGAGGTATATAAGAAATATAGTACAATAAAAAAAACATAGTGGATTAATAATTGTTGATGTCTTGATGGTTATTTTTGTTATCACAGGGAATTCTTGATTACATTGAAAATTTGAGCCATCATCAGATCCGACTGCTGTTTAGCATCCTCAGTATTCTTGGCTTTAATAAGAAACAGCAGACCAACTTAATACAGGTAAGAAATTACTTAGTAAATCTATCATACATGCACAACAAGATTCTATTAGTAGTAGTATTATGGCAGGGTCAATTTCATTCAAATTCACAGGAACCCGTTTAGATTCTTGCAAAAATAATTTGCGAGAATCCCTAGAATCTGATGTTTTTATTGTCATTTGTTCACTTGTATATTTCTTCTAGCCTACCATGTTGTTCTACTAAACTATTATTTATTTGTGTCTTTTATTTATTGCCAAAAAATCAACATCACTGGTTAAGAGAACTAATGTGTTTAATGAGTTTCTTCAACATGATCAATTAACAATTATAACTTACATAAATATACTAAATGGTAGTGGCCATCACAAATTCTATGAAAATCTTCTATGAAATTTACTGTAAAAATATGGATAAACATTACATTTTTTAGGCAACTTGTGTGAGAATCCAAAATGATTCACCTTACTTGATTAGGTGAATCCTTATGCAAAGGGATTCTTGGATTCTTAACGAACTTTTAACACTGCATGGCTATGTTATTTACACGGTTTTTAATTTGTATGATATAATTTTTTTTCGTATGTGTGAAGAATCAAATAAAACAAACAAGATACTAGATTTTTTAATTTAAAAAATAGTTATAATTTGTATAAACGAGAAAAAGCATAAATTGTTGAGCAAAGAAGACAGGGAATCGAGGTGGGCAGGCATGTCCTTGTTATATTAGTTGATAATATTATAGGCAGTTGTAAGGCCAAGCACCACCAAAAAGTACCCCATTAGAAACAAGTTTTAGAGTTAAGAGTTACCAAGGTTTACTTGTCCACACAGGTCTGTGATATACAGATGAAAGTTAGCACCAATGTCAGTATGGATACAATGTGGTCATTAGGGGAGAAGCAAGTTAACAAACATGCTGCACCCATTCCACTTTCTCTTATTGTGATGCAGGTTTTTTTAGAAATAATGGTTCTAAAAAAATTATTTAAGATATGTTTGTATAGCACCACATAAATCAACTGCATTGCTGTATTAAAGTCCGGTTGTTTTAAAGCAGCGATACCAATAGAACACAATCCGGAATTTCGCTTTTGTATGTCGCATAGAACATCCACTGCAGCTATCCCATTGCATATTCATTAGTATATGTCACAAAATTTTCTTAATTCATCCAAATCTAAATTTAGCTAGTATTCTGTCAATTAAAATGTGTGCCGAGCTTAAGTTTAGAAGGTGTATGTTCGGTGTACGGCCATTTTCAGGACCCCATGTTGCTAATAGAGATCAGAAAGCTGTAAAATGCTAAAATATAAAAATTCATTACAGGTACTGTACTGCATTTGTCTTTTATTTATTTTAAGCATTACCAAAAGCACCACAAAACAAGTATCCAATTAATTATTAAAAAAAATGATAATCTAGGCCTATATATTAAATAAGAAAAAAAAGTGAAGTAGGTGCAAAATAATACAAAATTAATTTAAAAAATGGCAATATACATGTGTGTAACGTAAATCAAAAACCTAAACAAAATGAAAATATTGAACTTGGCAATAATCCCATATGGGTCGAAACGTTCATATTTAAGCATTATATTTCTTTTAGTTATTTATATTTATATAAAAACATACTCTTATTCATAAAAGCAAAATAGTAAATTATAATGGCCTAATCAAATATTAAAATAACATAAAATAATTAACTAATATTAATACAATTGAAATAGTAATCGAACAATAAAATACATCATAAAGTAGAAATGTATACAGTAATTATATATAATATACAATATTTAAACAATATAAATAAAATATATAAAATGAATTGAAAACAAAAAATATCACAATGATCACCACAATACACAGTAGCTAAACATATTTTAGTCCCAGCTAGATGGGAGTCAAAGTATAAAAAGTCAAAGGGCGCTTGTTTGTTTAAAAGCATAATTTTTTTTCTTTTACAATCCATTCCAGTTTACAAGGTAAATGTCTTATCCGGGTTGGCTAAATATCAGACAATATCAAACTGAATTTTCAAAAAAAAATAAATTGAAGCAAATGTTAAAGAAAATCAGTTGACGTGTGACAGCACTCTATATATCCCAGTTGATTATTTAATAAAATTATGCATTTTCTAATAATAGAACATAATTTAGATGGATATAGCCAGAGCTCATTTTGGTATGAGGTACTTAATGAATTAAATTGAAAGTAAACTTAATAAAATTAAAATAATTTAATAGAATATATATGAAATAAAATAATAAAATAAAAATGCTTATCAATATGTATAAAATAAAGTAATTGCAAGAATAATACACTTTAATAAACTATAGTAAATCAATGCAATAAAAGATATATTATATGATAATGAAAAGGAATATAAGTCATATCGCATCCCTATAAATTTACTTTAGTCTGGAGAGAGTTGTAGTTTTATAATTGACATGGACCTCGGACATGTGTAGTTGTATTATTGGAATTCATAGTAATCATATGAGGCTAGTCGTGGCAAACCCACCAAGTTGTCACACAGGAAGTTATCGAGAAATAAGCAAATAAACAACAGGAAATATAAACAAATACAAAGGAAATTTGTGTAAATTTTGTTCAATAACTTTAGTTATAGATGTCAGATTTTGATAATTGACCCCTCATTTTAAAGCTTCCAAAAATTATATGGTTTTAACAATAACTCAATTTTCAATTTTCCTACAACTTGGTGGTTTTGCTGTATCATTTTTAAGGGATACTGAAAAATATTGTACAAGCAGCGGCAAAATATTTAATGAGTGGAAGACAAGTTCAATATTTTGTCATAAGTACAATATTTTTTTGTATCCCCTGAAAATATGCATTCGACATTATAATTAATATTAAAACTCTAAAAATTAAGGTATGCCCCCCTGATATGATAATTCAGTTTAACTTTTTAAAACCTAATTGTCTTTATCATATTGTATGACAATAAAATAAAATGTTCAGTAAGTATACCCTTCAAAAATATACCATGCATGAACATTTTCTCTTTGACTCAAAATTGACTCAAAAGTGGTTCAATACAACATTATTGAACTGATATAAACTACTTAATTGAAACATAATCATTAATATTAGTATCATAGTATGTATAATATATCAAATCAAAATCAAATCAAATCAAATAGTATTTATTTGATCCACAGCAAAGTATAAATTACAACAATTTGATATACTGTAAACAAAATTTAACATCATGGATCAGGGAGACTTTCACTATAGCCAAAAAGG
>JAOTQE010063521.1:0-18184 GCA_025631205.1 Nesometra sesokonis
CCAAGTTCTGATGTAACATAAACTATAGCTTCTTTACTACATCCAGGCGTTTTCCAATCAATGTTGAAATCTCCAAGATAAATTTCTTGAAGAAAGCGGGCGAGTGAGAAACACATTTCCTGTGGTAAAATTGTTGGCACTGAACGCACTGGAGTTTGTGGTGAGTGCGAGCTATTGTTGCTGCACATGCTTTACATTCTATGCGTTCCTCAATACGGCGAAATCCATTGTGATGCAAATATTATTTTATTAACTGTTACAGGATAGCATATGAACTGCGAGAAATTAGGAGAGAACCTAGTTCTTAGACGTCCTATATACAACAAATAACAATTAATCCCATTTACATGCTTTAGAGAGGAACCTAAATATAGTCATTGTAAGTGCACATACAAATCAATGTGGCTTTAGATTGTCCTTACTCCCAGCTCTAAGGGTGTTTAATGAGTTTTTCCTGAATTCTAATCATATGTATTAATATTTTGGTGGCCATTTTGTTTATTAATGTACTTATGGTCAATGATGCTTTTGTTTTGTTAGAAATTTATTTTGTCAGAATACAAACTTTTTCCAGATTAAATTTTGTGCTTTTTCCCACTATTACACTATTATTACCCATGGCAATTACATGTCTTAATTTTAGAATTTTATTGTCATCAACGTTGGCCAACATATTGGACTTAGTTTAGGGAAATAATTTAAACGTTTTTAATAAAGTTGTTTATGACTCAAGAGGAACATTTCTGTCTTTTCTTCACTATTAATGTTTTACATATCCCAAATACGAGAGGTTTTCTACAATTCCACCCATTTTGGGTGCCATTTTGACCCATATGGTCGCCATATTGGATTTGAAGCATGTTATTACACTAACATGCTTGATAAATACTTCCTGTTGTGTATTTGACCATGTGTTGTGCTTTCATTTCCAACTTAAAACACCATTTATGGCTACTACAATTATTTTTTTCTACAATTTTACAAATTTTGGACGCCATTTTGGCCTTAATGGTGGCCGCTATGATGGATTTTAAGCATGTTCTTATTATGCAAGCATGTTTGGTGATAGTTTATAATTGGCAACTGGCCATGTTTAAAGGTTTATTGTATGTTTTAGGTGATTCTTACGGTCAAAATATGATTTTTGGTAAAATTTGGCTATTTTGAATAATTACCCTTATATCTTGCCCACCCACCCTAAGTTGCGCGTTTACCCGAACTTTTCTGTTCATACACATGGTAAGGACTCATAAAAAACATTGCGTCATTAATGTCCTTTCCAGGTGGCACTTAGCTCATTCTGAAGCCGGCCTAAAAGATGTTCTCACCTTAGACTCTAACATGGGGATTAAAGTGGATTTAAAGATTGTCATAGTTTATAGTGTATAGAGTTTATGTATTATTTGATGAGCATCAAAAAGTCTTACAATTTTCTTGTCTCAAGAGGTGCTTCCATCCCACTTACATCCACACAATAAAATTGTAAATCATGCGAAGAGGGGCTCAAAAAGTTACATCAAGCAACACTGCAAAGCTGCTGATTTCTCATCAAATTCTAATCTAAATTCAGTATTATTGCCTGAATCACATTTAGTGGTTTATATGAGCGGCCCTAGCCCAACGCCCATTGCCATCGGTTTGCAGTTTACTAGCTTAGTTGGATAGGCCCTGCAATAAGCAAGCAGAGGACTTGTTTTTTACTTAATACATAAGAGGTACTACTGTTTTTTAAGCGTATCGTTTTTGTATAGCATAAATAAAAAAAAACAAAATTAATATAACTGTTTAAATGAATAAACTTGCATGCCTCCCCACCCCGGTAATCGACCAAAACAAAAATTTAAAGATTAAAAATTGTACAGAGACAAAAACTTGTCCCCATATATTTTTGAATGGGGATCACCACTTTTCGACTGTAGGTCTATAGTCCAAGATGCTCTGTATCAGCGTCTAAAGGTTTATCATTTTCAATAATTTTCTATGGGATGATCTTTAAAACGGAGCATTTTGGTGGATTCCTTTAGCATGTAAATTAAGGCAAAATTTCCTGGGACCTTCGTTTCCATGAGCCCGACCGGGGGCCCTCGGCCCCAGCATAAAATGCTCGCATATCTGAACTTCGAAACCAAGACGGGCTGATCTGAAAGAACGGGACATTTTGATGGATTCTAATGTGGCATATAAAATAACGCAACATCTTCCGGGGACAACCAAATCTATTGCCTAATACAGAGGTATAGCCAGGCCTACCAAAAAACCCCTCTTTTTTTATCACATTAAAAAGTTTATTTTCTATAAACAGCAAAGGTATTAAATTTACATTATAGGCCTACTTGCCCGTGACACTCCCCCACGTCATAAAACTTTAAGAGTAAAAAATGTAAAGAGAAAAAAAAAAACTTGTCCCCACATACATTTTAGTGGGGATCCCCACTTTTCAAGTGTATATTCCAAGATGCTCTATTATATGAGCGTCTAGGTTTATTTTCAAAAAATTTCTATGGGAGCGGGATCACACAGTCAATCTTTCGGTGCTCTTCCCAGTAAACTGAATCTGATCTGTGCCCCCTGCTTGTAAATTTCTGGATCATCGCCCCTGGGCCCCCTCACTTCCAAAACGTTCCGCCGGCCCTGCCTTTTACAGGGACGGATCCAGGATCGTGTGAAAAGGGGCGCAAAATTCCCGGCCGGGTGGGCGTTTTCAGTGTGAACAAGAGAAAAAACGTTCTTTGCGTGTATTTTGACTATTGTATGCAGTTTGCATGTGTTTTGTTATTGAGGAAACATTTTAGAGGGTTAGAGGGCGAGCGCGCCAGATGCGCCTCCATCCGCCGATGTATTAAACTTTATGTAAGTTTAAAGCTATTTTTGGTAAAGCATCAGGTAAAATGTTACAAGCGTTAATGTATAAAACAATGTACCGCTAATCATTGAAAACTCAACAGTATCTAGAGAACCTTCACAATAATGTAGAAATCTTAAACGCCTCACAGCTAATGAGATACAAGCCCAGATAATGTAGAAAAACTAAAATTGCCTCACAGGCAATGAGATACAATCCCCAGCTAATGTTGAAAATTGTAATATTGTTTATTAAAACATGGGCGGAACTAAAGTAATGCGCATTTCCCAGTGATAGGTAAACGCAGTTAACATTTTTTAAATTACTAGGGGAAAGAGGGCAGGTTGCATCACTAAAATGATATTGTAATACAGTATTACAATACCATCGACTGAAATGTGGACGAAACCAAAGATATAATGCACCTGAACATTTCCAGTCGCGCGCAAACGCTGTTTTAACATTGTTTAAATAACTAGGATAAGGCGGGCAGGTTGACACATAAAAAATAATATAATATTACAATACAACTGACTGAAACATGAGAAAGGTAAAGTAAGGTTACCTGCCAGTGCTGCGAAAACGTTGTGTTAACATTGTTTAAATGAGTGTTTGGCATCATGAAAACAGACAAGGTTCCACACATCAAAGTAATTTCAATAATCATCCATATCTTTATTTATTTAAATTTTGAGATCTACAGTATTGTAATATTCATATCGTTACATAAATTGGACGTTCATGATTGTGGTATCAAGTACTGTAGTTGTAATAATGCTGATGACCTAAAATATGCAAACTCAATATATGGAGACTTGTAAGGTGCATCTTATCATCAATTCAGGCCTAATATTTGTCGCCCATCAACATGCAATACAGTACATTAAGTTACTTTGGCCTCTTTACATTCTATAGTTGCATTTGCACGTCCTACTCGTGTTAACAGGGGCATACTCCAAAAAAAATACAAAGCTACCGGAACTGTCGATAGTATACTGTACTCCGCCAATTGGGTAGCAGTAGTTCTTGACATATGACAACAATGGTGATACACACAGAATATGACACGTTGATGAGAAATAATTGTACAAACAAATAAAGGCCACGTGCAAAATGTAACTAAGGGGTGTGTTAAATTATAAGCTGTGTTACTGGATAATTTATAATGACCTAAAATATGCAAACTTATAATATGAAGACTAGACAGTGACTTGTAAAGTGAATCTTATATCAATCAATTCAGGCCTAATATTTGTCGACCATCACCATGCAATACGTTACTTTGGCCTCTATAGGTGCATTTGCACGTCCTACTCGTGTAAACGGGCATACCGTAAAGCTACCAGAAGTGTCGCGAGTACAGTATACTGTACTTCTCCAATAGGGTAGCAGTAGTTTGTGAGCATGAAAATTCAGGGTGATATACACAGAGTATGCACGTTGCCAAACAAATCAAGGCCACGTGCGAAATGTAACTAAGGGGTGTGTTAAATTATAAACTGTGTTACTGGATGACTTTTAAACCCGATAATTCTAAAAAACCAAAATCTTCACTTAACTGATTGATAAATTCAATGATTTTTACTTTTACCCTGGTCATTTGTCAGATAGCACAGTTTCATACTCTCGTGTACATACATGAGTAGGACACACAAGGGCAATCTACAGTTCACTGACTCTGACATTAAAGTTCAGGCTACAATAAATAATTTTAATTGTCATGATGAATAATTATCAACAGGATTTAAATAAATCAATAAACACAAGGAAAAAGAAATCAAATTTCACAGCAAAAATTCCCTAAAACCTTTTGTGACCTTAGATTTTCCTTTAAATTAAAGAACATAGAATTGAAATGTACAGTAGAATCTTGATTTTACATACTGCAAGGAACCAGGAGGGGTGAATCAAATGATGAACGTGAATCAACGGTTAATTTGAACACACATTTTACATCATATCCTGTTGAGTTTAGGTGTACTGTATGTCAATTTAGCGTTTATAAAATTGGGGAACAGTATGTAAAATCGAGGTTCCACTGTACTCATATTTGGTACTGTACAGTCTTGGTCGTGTCCGACTACGAAATTGTCTTTCAAATACCTTATTCAATGTATCATAATCATAAATGTTTTGCATTTTAATTTTTAAAATTATTTATTAATTCACTCGTCACTCTTTAGCTTAGCTATAAGAGCATCACATGTTTTCTTAGCATCACCAAGCAACATGGAAGTATTTGGTTTGTAAAAGATTGGGTTATCAACAGCAGCATAGCCTACACCAAGAGACCGTTTCATCACAATAACTTGCTTAGACTTCCAAACCTGTAGAACCGGCATACCTGCAATGATTGAATTTGGATCTTCTTCGGCTGCCGAGTTCACAGTATCATTTGCACCAATAACAAGGACAAGATCTGTTTCAGGGAAGTCATCGTTAATTTCATCCATTTCTAAAACGACGTCATATGACACACCAGCTTCTGCGAGAAGTACATTCAGCTGGCCGGGCATACGTCCTGCAACTGGATGGATTCCAAATCGAACATTCTTTCCTAAGCCTGTGAGGTGGGTTACCATGTCTGCAATAGGATATTGCGCCTTTGCGACACACAGACCATAGCCTGGGACAATGATTATGTTCTGTGCATCATTAATCATTTCAACTGTTCCAGCAACATCTACCTCTGTGTGAGTTCCTGTGATCTCCATGGGCTTGCCAGTTCCAGTTGATGATGTACCATATCCACCTAGGATGACATTTGGAAGCGATCGGTTCATGGCGACACACATGATATATGAGAGGATGGCACCAGATGAGCCAATCAATGCACCTACAATCGTCATCAGGTTATTGTTTAACATAAAACCTTCAGCACACAATGCCCAACCACTGTAGCTGTTGAGAACTGTGATTACTACAGGCATGTCTGCTCCACCAATTGCCATTGTCAAAGTAACACCCATGGCAGATGACAGAAGGCTAGTGGCTGTTAGACTGCTTAAATCTGCAAAGTATCCAGGATTGGTCATATAGTAGCCCAACAAACCAACATTTGCAGCAAGCAATCCAGAGTTCAACACATTACGCCCAGGCAACAAGAGTGGCTCACTTTTAAGTAAACCTTGCAATTTGCCATATGCTACCAATGAACCAGTAAATGTGACACCACCAATGTAGGTACCAAGAAAGAGGAATAGCTTAGTCATAGCAGCCTGAGCTGGATCTGCAGCAAATGCTGAAGCTTCATGCATATAAGTTGAAACGCATGTCAATACAGCAGCCAAACCCACAAAACTATGGAAAGCAGCAACCAGCTGAGGTAAATCTGTGATGACAACACGCTTGGCAATAATGGTTCCAATCAAACCACCAACACCGACCATTCCAAACATTTGTGTATATAATTCTGGTGAAGCTTTAAGACCCATAAGGGTGGCAAGCATACCAGTAGAAACACCCATTATGCCAAGAGCATTTCCAAGTCTGCTGGTCTTTTGTGAAGCAAGACCTTGTAGTGCACCTACACAACATAGACCTCCTGCAAGGTATCCCATCTGTTGGACATCATAACCACTTAAATGTCCTGCAGCATATGCACCCATGGCTGCTAGGCCAGGGACAGTATATAGGTAGTTGTATTCTGGAGGATCCGTAGGACGTCGGAACATGTCTAACATCCTCTGTGTTACAAGAAAGCCACCAAAAATGTTAATAGATGAAATGAATGTAGCAGCAGCAGCTAAAGAACCTGCTGTGGAGTTGGGCAAGTAACCACCATTCATACACAGAAGTCCTCCAACAGCAGTGATGCCTGATATTGCATTTGTTACAGACATCAAAGGAGAATGGAGGGCAGGAGTAACACCCCAAACTGTGTGATAACCAACAATACCAGATAATCCAAAAATGGTTGCCATTGTGTTAAATGCTGGACCGGGAGATACTGTACCAAGACCAACAAGAGAGGCTAACCCAACTGTGTAAACTCCAGCAGTTTTTGCAGTTTCAACAAAAGGATTTGGTGGTGTTGGTTCAACCTTTGCTACTGCTTGTGGAGCTGCTTGAGCGACAGCTTGTTCCTTTGGAGGTGGAGGTGGCCACATCATCTTTCCATCTTGTAGTACAAGAGACCCTCTGGTAACTTCGTCTTCGTGATCAAGATAAAAATGACCTTTTGGTCCAAGTGAGAGTAACAACTTGGAGATGTTGTTAGCATATAATGTGCTTGCCTGTGTTGGTAATCTGCTAGGAAGATCTGTGTATCCAATGTGTGTAACACCTTTGTATTTGTAAAGCTCATTTGGTTTGGTAGTTTCAATATTACCTCCCATTTCAGCAGCAAGATCCACAACAACTGATCCTTCATGCATAGACTCAATCATTTCACGGGAGATAAGCTTTGGTGCTGGCTTACCAGGAATAAGAGCAGTTGAGATTAGAATATCAACTTCTTTGCATTGCTTTGCAAACAATTCCATCTCAGCTTTAATGAATTCTGGCGACATCTCTTTGGCATAACCTCCAGTACCCTCTCCAGATTCTTCAAATTCTACTTCAAGAAATTCTGCTCCAAGAGACTGTACCTGTTCCTTAACAGCAGCTCTTGTATCAAACCCTCTGACGATTGCTCCCATGCTCTTTGCTGTTCCAATTGCAGCAAGCCCTGCTACTCCACCACCAATGACTAATACCTTTGCTGGTGGGACCTTACCAGCAGCAGTAATCTGACCAGTAAAGAAACGGCCAAAGTGATTAGCAGCTTCAACAACTGCTTTGTACCCTGCTATATTTGCCATTGAACTTAAAGCATCAAAAACTTGTGCTCTACTGATTCTGGGTACACAGTCCATTGCTAATACTGTTAGCTTTTTATCTGACAGCTTCTTGAGAATCTCTTCATTCTGAGCAGGAAACACAAAACTTAAAAGGTTGCCATTTTCCTTAAAATAGTCTGCTTCTTGTATAGTTGGTATTCTGACCTTTAAAACAATGTCAGAACTAAAGGCATCTTGTTTTCCTGTGATTTTTGCGCCAGCTGCTTCATACTCCTGGTTGGTGAAATTAGCAAGAGCTCCAGCATTCTCTTCAATATTAACACTGTATCCTTCTTTCTTAAGTATCTTTACAGCAGCAGGAGACATAGCCACCCTGGATTCTTTTATGAAAGACTCCTTAGGAACTCCAATAGTTAAATTTTCACAAGGAATTCCCTTAGGAGGAGGGGCAGCATCTCCGGAAGAAGAATACTTTTTAGTTGTTGTGGTAAACCTCCTCCGATGACTAATCACTGCCTTACGTATATGGGATGTTGCTGAGCCATCAGCATGGCATACAGTTTGCAAAACACGAAACATCTTTTCTGGAAAACAAAATGAATAAAAGAACCTTTTTAATAATATGTTTTATTTTTTATTTTATTATATTTTTTATACCATAAACAAAGAAATCAGTGCAATCTAAAATTACATTGAAAGTATAATGTAGAACATCCTGTAACAACTGTAGATAAAAAATAATTTTTAGCTGAAGTACTGCTAATGGAATTTCCTATGTTACTTAAAAAATCATTTCCTACCATTTCCTTATCAGATTAGATAAACATATCGGATACAAACAAATTGTAATCAGAGAATTTTAACACAAACTTTTAGTAATATCCTACACACAAAAATGTTTACTGAAAATGTCCATTACTTATTGTACAGAGTGCCTATTCTGTATTTATTTCTGGGCTGCCCAACCTGTTTGTTTAACTGTTTGATCAGGATTTTTCTACCCTTTAGGGTTGACTGATTTCGCAGAAATTTTGTATTCATGTCAACGATTGTCTAACTTAGTGTGCACCACGGTGCTTAAATCGCCCAACTGGTGGCACTGCATTGGTAGATTAACCCCTAATTTTTTTGGTTCTTTTCATTATCTTGCCACCCATTCTACTGGTCCAAGTGATATGGTCCAATTATGATGAAAATTCACACAAATTATCTAGTTTACCTTCTCTAAAAAAGAAATCACCACAATTTTTATATCGGATCTTGTTCACCTGCAGCACCTGGTTGAACTTTGAACATTCCCCACAATTGACGGTCTGCACAAGGTATGCTTACTAGCTTGTTTATTTTAATAAATATTACTTTCATTATTGCCTCTTTAGGCTAATTAAAGGTACACCTCATACATCCAGATGCCATCGAATATGGGATTTAGAATACTCCCCCATCTATAGCTCATTAAACGGAGTACAAGGCCTCAATTTTGGTTTTTGTTTTGACTAGACCACTGGTCAAGTTGACTTTACATTTCACTAGTCCACAAGCAATTTAAATTGCTCATGTCTGTGGCAACTTAACTGGCAATGTGTAAAAGTGACTGCTTGACACTTGTATTTACTAGCCAACTGGGCTAGTAAAAATGAAAATTCACTAGCCTGGTGCAGTTTTCACTAGCCATTGTACGCTGGGCTACTAAAACAAAAACCAAGCCCTGGATTACTGTACAAAGAATATGAAAATGAACTAGTGTAATAGAGAGAATAATACTAATAATAAACAGGTAATTATAATATTTGAAGTACTTCCATCTGAGAGAAACAACATTAAAGGATAAAATAACTTGGCCTTAATTTAAATAAAACTAGTTAGTCTGTAGAAGTACAGTAGGATTAGCCTAGAGTTAAGCTGGGCCTACTGTAGATGGATGTCGTTTTTTTTTCCAAGTCAAACTATTTTTATGCCACTTTGTATTCAACTTTGGGAAGTTCAAAGTTAACTACAAATTACCAAAACTAAAATGTTATATTATTATAACCTTATTTTAACACATTTAAATGTAAATTGACTTTGATGCATCTTTCTAAACAAAGTATTAAAATGTTGACAAGTACAACTTAGATAACAGCAGTGGCAGCTGCAGAAATAACAACAAAAACGTATACTCTACCTATGTGCAGATG
The DNA here is from genome assembly GCA_025631205.1 of Nesometra sesokonis. Classification (NCBI taxonomy): domain Eukaryota; kingdom Metazoa; phylum Echinodermata; class Crinoidea; order Comatulida; family Antedonidae; genus Nesometra; species Nesometra sesokonis. Next base: position 9,801 of record JAOTQE010063521.1, read on the forward strand.
AATGAACACTAATAAACACTGTATCACCAATGCAATAGCAGCTAATGTTGTACCTAAAATAAATACAAACAATCATTCATTTAATTCAAGTCATGGGTCAGATAGAAAAATCACTCTCTGCATGTCCACATTTTGGTGCATGTAGTTTTGAAGCAGTAATGAAGCAGTAATTATATTGTTTTTTCCACTACACTACATAAATTAGAAATTCATTTATAATCGAGATCTTATTGTCCCAGAAATCATGCAATCAACAAAGAAAAAAAAAAACAAGCATGTGATGGTCTTTCATGTGCATTTTAACCAGTAGGATCTCGAATGACTAAAGAATTTTCTAAGTGAATCTATTTTTTTTAAACCTCCTTACGTAAAAAGAAAAAAAAACTAAAACTCAACAGCATTGCACAGCCCAGACGGGGTAAGGCGAGGAGTGTAAATTTCAATTTGGAGCATGTTTTAAGTTTTGGTATGGGGTCAAAAAGGTAGTTTTTAAAAATCCAAGATGGCGGCCAAGCCATGTGACATGGGGTCCCATTTTTCAAAGTCATCGGTCTGGGTATGTGAAAATTCTTCTGGAAGTAGTGATCAAGGGCTGGTATTCTCGAAAGTTAGTCCAGGACTAACCATAGAACAGCACTAGTTGATGCTGGACTATCCATAAACCTGGTTCCTTGGTAGACAAAATTTAGAACGAGCATTACTCCAGGGTTTATAACTAGACAAAAGTTAGAAACCTTTGAGAATACCATAGTCAGTTAGTCTCAGATTAAATATGAATTTAGTCCTGGACTAAAGTTATTCTGCTTTTGATAATACCAGGCATTTTATAAAAAATTCAATATACAAGCCAAACCATGTTACATGCAGTGCATATCTTTGAACTCGTTGGTCCAATTAAGGTAAGGAGTGTGTTCCAAATTTCTGGATGTTTAAGTTTTGGTATGGGAGTAGTGGCCAAAAAGGTATATTTTGAAAAATCCAAGATGCCGACAAAGCGAGGTGGGGGAGAGGGAAGGTCCCATCTTTGGGAATAGCCTCCCCCCCCACCAATTATGCTCACTCTAACCATTTGCCAAGTCACCAATCACTACTGGAATTCCGATTTGGCTAAAATAAAAATTACCTTTTTCACCAAATTGGCTATAAAAATGCCAAACTGTCTTTTGCAGCCATTTTTATTGGTTTTTATTTATTAAAAAAATGGCTAAGGAATTTCTAATCTGGTTAAAAAAATTGGCAACCTTTAGCCAGTTTGTCTAAGAAAAAAAAATTGACCCTAGAGTGTGCGTATCCCCCTATCCCCTGTAGCACTGCCACGGCCCACTGCATGCAACAGTAGTCAGTGTGGTGGATCAATTTTAAATTACTGTAGGTGCATTCCAGAGCTCCCAAGTCTCCAGGATTGTCCTGGAGTCTCCAGGAATTTTGGATCATCTCCCGGGCTCCCGGAATTGTCAGATTTTCTCCTGGAATTTAGTTTTCTCCAGAAAATTCTCCAGGAATTTGCCTAATTATTTCAAAATATTGGTTGAAAGTAAGCAACTATGGAGATCAGTAATGTTTTGGGAAACAATAGCACATTTTAGCAGTGAAAATGCATGATAAAATCTATCATTTCATTAACAGGCATGGTGTTGAGCTTTTAAATAAGGATATTTGTTCACACATTTTAGGAAGGGTAGACATTACAATCAGTGGTAGGACGACCACAAGTAAATCTCCAGGAATTCTGTTTTAACAACTTGGGACCTCTGGCATTCATTTTTGTTTAGATTCTAATTTTCGGCTTCGGTGGGTTTGTAGAAAAATTAGTCTTGCCTTAACAATATTAAAGCCTAGCCTAGATTAATAATTCGTGCTTCCATATTACATATATATTATATAGCCTACCTAGGCTAGACCTAAATTTGGGTTCAAGAAAAGTGGGAGCGGGATCATCCGCACTCCAAAATATGTTGTGTAGACCACCATCCCTCACTTAAAAATAAGCGAGGCGCAGACACGTTCTCACCAACAACACCACCCTCAACCCCACCCCCAAACATTCCCCTCCCCACACATTTACCCCGCACCGCCTCCTTCTCCCAACAATGCACGCCTCCTGTGTTGAAATACATTAAATGAAATTAATATGAATGTAAAAAGACAGGATTAAAGACATTATACATTATATTCTTCTCATTTACAGTGTCATAACATAAAATAACCGGATAGCCTAGGAGGCTAAGCATAGGAATGAGTAGCCGCCAGTTGGCAGTCTGAAGAACACGGTATGATTCTGACTCGTTTCCCTCTCTCCATTTCTCCAAGGTCACCACATAAAAACCTTGTCGAATCGATCAAACAAACAGCGCCAATAAGTTAAAATCTTACCTTTGTTGAATTAACGAAAATTCTCCCACCAGCTTCCTGTAAAGAAATTCTGGTTGGAGATTATACTACAAACTCCATATGTTACGTCAAAAAATAACCACGAAAAGCTAGAATTTTAGTTAAAATTACCGGCGTGTTGCACCGGCTTAGCGGAGTGGACGTGTTGACCTGGAAAATTTGAGTAATGGATTTGAGTAAAATACGGAGTGAGACTGTGTTTTCCAAATGTGTGTACGTGTCTCGCGTTTACTAGGATCAAAAAAGCCATTTCACGGTTTCTACTGCGCATGTTCAGATTAAGGTCAAGTAACGACGCGCGGCAATTATATTCCTTTCAATAAGAGCCGTGCGTCGTTTTATTACTTCACCTTGATAACGCACATGCGCAGTGAAACCGTGAAATAGCTTATTGAATGTTCTTTTTAATTGAAATATTGCACACTTCAATTTAGCCAATGTCTCCAATGGTCGGCCCTACAGTCTTGAGCAGGGTACTATTCAAAGGTAAAAAATTATGGGGTAGCCTAAAGTACAATAAATAAAGGCCGGCTATCTCGAAAATTTACAGAAACGATTTTGGTTCACAATGGCAATTTTGCCCCAAAATGACCGGGAATTGTGTTTTTGATCTTTGACCACAACCATAGCCTATCTCAGCAACCACTGGGCTACTTTATTGCTAATTTACACTGAAACTTTAACCATAATAATAATCAAGGTACTACACAACCTCAGTTTGTTGCATTGCCGCAAGGGCGATCTAAACACCCAAAAATGATATAAGGAAAACAAATTCTAGCTTTCAGTCTCAGTAGTAGGCTCAGTAATTTTTTTTTTCGTCCCCAAAATAACAATTTTTTACTTTTGTTCATTTCCAAATCTAAATGTATCAGATAGGCCTACTAAAACCTTCATAAACAAATTTCCCAAAGCATAGGCTATGTCGGTTCAATGGTCAGAATCTGTTTTGGTCCATTATTTTGTTGTCTGCGATTTTATTTGTTTTAATATCTACAATATAACGGTAGTACTTATCCGCCATTTATTGTCTAATTTATTAATTTTAGTGGATTTTTTAGGCATTAACAATTTTGGGACACCAAGCCTATACTTTTCGGAATAAAATTGTGTCAGAAGATGAAATAAAAACACAAAAAAAGCCAAAACTGTGTTAGGCCCAGTTTAAGTCAGGGCTAAGGATATTCTTAGGTCTTGGGTTTTATAATTTTAGCACAGTACTTGACGCATTAATGTTACAATAATACCTACGCCAATCAACATTTCACCGTTTATGAAAATATTTGTCATGACGTCAATACATTGGCGGCTGTCACAACATTTCATCCAATCAACGTCGTGGGTTTGAGAGTGCATGTGGTTTGTTCTGTCCTTTTCGATTGTCCCATCTGCACCGTGAAAATCATCAAAAATGGCCAGCAAACTTTCTAATATATTCAGAACTGTTAAGAGTCTGCCAAGAATTCAGAATGTAAGATGTACTGTAGGTGTATTGAACGCATCAAGTAAACGAGAATGTGAGTTTTATACACCTCTTTGAGTAGTTATTAGATAATAATTCCATAGGCCATCCGGTATGCCGTCGGTATGCAGGGAAAAGTATCGATTACACAGGCAGCTTAGGATTAGGCTGCTGTGTTTTTTGTTGGTGGGCTCAGGCCTAGGCCTATACCTATTTTTCTCTTTTGCTATCTGTTGTTAACTACCTAATTAATCAATAATTTATATAGGCCTAGGGCCTAAGCCCATCAACCTTTAATGTGTTTATAGATGTCTTTGTTAGTCTTGTGTTTGTGGTTAAATAAAATGACTTTTTTTCAGAATTGAAATTGTGTGTGAAAAGAAATATTTGGAAAGACATTGTCGTATTATTTTTTAAAAAAATTTTTAGACCCTACTGGGCCTAGTCTAAGCTTAGAGCCTAGCAAGTATTTTGCATAAGTGTTTTCTCAAACCTTCTAGCCTACTTTATGATGCTTTTTATTAATGTAAGAATCTAGGCCCCTAGCTAATAGTTTCCCTGATTTCAATAAATTATTGCAAATTTCTGTAAAAAGTATACCAAGGCCATGCAAAATACTTGAAATATATTCTTGTTAATTTTCTTGTCTTTACAATCATAGTGTATATTATAACCCTGGTATTTACACGTTTTTGTCAGCATTAAGGTAATTCCGTATGCGATCATGGAAGTGAGTAATTGCATCATAATGTGTCATTTCCTTCACATCCTAAAAAAATCAAGAATTAAAACTGTTATCTCTATTAAACTGAATGTACCTTGCTTGAAAACCAAATTTACTATTGAACAGAGATATATTGTTTTAATGTGTTGCTCCCTGACCAAGCTCATATTTTCAAAAATTTCTAGTTAATTAATAAAAGCCCATTCCTTCCAAAGTCCAAAGAATTGTATTTAAATTTATAATTATAATACTGATCCGTCATAATTATACATCTTATTACTTCAAAACATTAAAACAATGTGTGTAGAGATTTCCCGAACGATAAACGAACGGTACTGTGTCTGGACAATAGCGTTTCGGTTTCACGACAAGACATTCCATTCGCAGAAGCACTGATGAAGAAAGTCTATCTAATGGTGGCAATAGAATGGCCCCGAGACCAGACTAAACTTTGGCTTGAGTGGATACATATATTGAAAAATGTTACAGATAGTGGAATAATGCATACTGTATTATTAATCATTATTAAAATATTTCACCATTAAGAATTTTATTTATGATTGATAGTAATTGTAGTTAAATCTTGTAGTGTTAAATGAAAAAAAAAATATAGCCTATAATATTATCATTAATATTAGAATTCAAAACGAAAAAACAAATAAACGATAAATAGAAAGAAGAAAAGAAGAAAAAGTGGAACAGCAATATAAATTAATTAAAAATCATTGTACAAAAATATAGAAAATGTTGCGTTTATTATCAGGGGTCAAGACACCTGCCTGTCACGTTTCAAATTCAGTACTGAACTCGACGATGGAAAATGACAGATTTTTTTTGGTTGGATCCTAAAAAATAAAGTAGATAAATGAGTTGCATTGCTTTTGATATCAGTGGGAAACAATAGCCTTGGTAAATTTCTGAAGAAGTTCAATTTTTGGGGTAGATATTAAGAGTGCCTCTTTAATCTAGGCATACAGTACTTTTGAGATAGTTCATTGTTTTTCAAGTCATCATTATACAAAAGTTCAGATACAAAATCACCAACATTGCTGGATCCATTTTGGTTTCATAAATGCCATGGAACTCTAAAAATGCTTTAAGGGCCGTCCCTACTGTATCAGGGCCGTCGATAGTTAAAATAAAAAAAAAAAAATTAATTGTAAATTTTCCAAAATATGTTAACCTTGCCAAAAAAGTATGTTCTACTATAGGTACTGTATGTTGTAGTTAATCTGTTGAATTTGGGGTATCAAATAATGGGCCCATGGGTGTAATGATAATGGACGTGGCCACACACCCTAAAATTGTCCACCCACCCTAAAGCGTATTTTAAGGCCTTTCATTCAGCCAAATTTTAACCAGTCACCCACACGAAACCTGTAAAAGATAAAAATATTGATTATAATCATTCACTTGAAACCCCAAACTAAAACATTGACCAATTATTTAACCAGTAGTTACCATTGGTGTATCACACTGGAATATTTCAATCAAATTCATAATATACAGTAATATGCTCATGAGCCATGTTGTACACTGGACCAATGGCTTTAAGAATATTTCATCTGACCCTTCTAGTCAAAGCATAAGGAGCGTGGTAATGGGTTTGAACCACAAGATTATCATTGGTTACTGCACAACACTGTGAGTACCACATGTTTATATGACTGAACTCCATGCTTTTCTATAATCTTAACATCTCATTCATTACATAGACATGTGAAAGATTTCACATTTAGTAAATTAATATTTCTCTTGATGGTTAATCTGATCTAGGCCATGTTTGCATAACACAGTGACTCTAAAATCAAAGTTGCTTACCATGTCAGATAACTAAAATGACAATGCATGATAAAAACTTATGCAAACAAACTTCAAAGTAACATATTATCACAAGAAACTTATCATAACGGTAAAATTCCAAAATCCAAATTCAGATTTTAATATAAGACCAGATACTGTAGATGTTAATAGATGCTTTTAGTATTAATGTTTTTTTAAAATTTTACTACAATTAATATTTGGAATATCAATGTAGTCTTCAATTATAATAATTTTACCCCCGACAAGGTAAGGTTGGTACTTAACCTCAGCCTGATAAGTTATGGGGCCGAGACACCTGAAGTGGTATGGATTTGTTAATTCAGAACTAAGCTGAACCATGAAATGTACTAAATATCATTAGAATGTATGGAAGCTAACAAGATCACATATTTAACTACTAAAGTAAATTTAAATCTAAAACATGACACAACACCGTAAGTGACAGATGAAAAATCAGCTATACTTATTTACATAGGCTAGCGAACATTGATTGACTGCATTTTTAATTACTAACTGCTAGCAACAAAGGGTACCATTTACAGATACAGATACAGATTTACTGTTTGTGACAACAGTTAAGAACTCAATATATGTTAATAAGAAATGAAATAATTAGATTTTTCATAATTTATATGCTGAATATAACATAAATCAATGTAAATCTGTACAGAAAAACTGAAATTAAGGTATATACCACACTGAAAAATGTTATCTTTCACAAAGGTTGTGTGCTGCATTCCCCCCCCCCCCCACTTCCTTGCCTCTTCCCCCTGGCCATCATGATTTCTCTCGGTCACTGTGTCATCATTGTAAGTGCTTACATACTCCCAATTGCAGTACTGAGAGTGCATTTGTTTAGCTTTAAAATGAGACCAAAAGCATAGCATTACCTTTATGTTTGGCTGAGTTATCATCAATTCATTCAAGTCATATTTGGAAAAAAAATAACACTGCCCCCATTTTTGGGTGGCGAGTTCACGACACATGGCCTCATGTAATTTTACATTCCACAAAATCATACAAGAAATGCTGTATAATATAATCTGATGTAGATTATAATCTTCTGGGTATTTTATAATTAACAATCTGCCACTAATTATTGATGGCCATCTGTTAATGTAAATTTATAATTAAGGATTTTTTAATGTTACATGATAATGAGTGAACCATCATATTTAATCCCAACATAACACATTTGAAGTGTACCTGTTAATTGCTTTAACCATGCATTTTGCATGTGACGTCTTGTTTTGTTATCATAGCCACGTTATAAATGTTCACCATAGAACAAGAAGCAACTGGTATAATGCATAATAATGTACTTGAAACCAATATTTTTTAGTAATCCACTTGATGACATTTCCATACGATACTGCGTTTTATAACATCTGTAGTATTATTTCCTTCAATGTATCATATCAAAGGTTAAAATTTACATGGGTTATTTCCTTGAGTTGAGTGACCCAACTTAACTAATTTTTTTTGCAATTTGATTAAATTGTTCCACAATATGCTATTTTGGGGAAAAACAGTGCATTCTTAAATTTGCTGATATTGCTTCATATATTAAATTAGTAAATTAGTCAAAAACTAACAAACATTTTGAAAATGTGGCTTTTTTTAAACTATTTTAGGCAACACATTGTTTTTTGGCCTTATTGATGCAAAAAATAATTCTAATACTGCAATACGATGAATAATACTTTATTGTTTAACAATGAGTATTAATTTAATGTTCAACATGTGCACATTTTGTAACCGAGGAAAAACACATGCAGTGCTTCCACATGCATTGGTAGATTTAGAGGTGCGGAGAGGGAGAGTCGGGGAGCCTGATCCTCTTTCACCACTTCAGCTTTGAAAAAAGAAATCGTACTAAAAAATCATAAAAAAGGATATATACCTGTCAGTGTTCTCCCCAGGATTGTGGTCAAGCATGATGGGGGAGACTACACCAGGTCAGCCCCACCATGGTTGGGGCTG
>JAOTQE010063532.1:0-18182 GCA_025631205.1 Nesometra sesokonis
ATAGTTCGAACAATTACTTGTAACCCTGAAATTTTAATAAACTTTTGTTTTAACAGTCTGATCTATAGTTTCAATAACCACAATTAAGACGTAAGTTTTAACAACCCGTCTCTTAATTCAACAAATTTAAAACTTTAATTATAATGAACACCTTCAACACATGTTCAAACACTCTGGTGTGGTAATCTCAAACACACTTTAACTATTATTACATTCCCTCCTCTCCCTCACACAGATCTATAATCTTTAACGGTATGTTATTTATTAATCTTCTATTTTTAGCTGTCACATTTCTAGCTTTCAATATTGACTGCGCATGAATATTATATATTATACAACAGTTGTGTGTATTCTAACTTGATTGGTTGTTTATAGGTCATGTGACATTGGTAAAACAGTACTATTTCATAATAAAGTTACTAATGCATGGTCATTTTTAAACGACAATACATCTTGAAAACATACAGTATATTTTTTTAGAAAGTAAAAACGAGATTAATGCCTTGGACTTCAGCTCAACTGGGGAATTGTTTGCAACTGGAGGAAAAGACTTATCAGTTAGAATCTACGACACTGAGACGAATGAAGTAAGTTTTAAAATAGTATAATAATAAAAGAACAGTTAAGAAAATAGGACTAGCCTAGTTCTGGGAGAGTAGAGTAGCGAAGGAAGGGTAGGCTGGCCTAAGTGAAATAAAATGCCATGTTTCAACATAGAGATTTTTTTTTAGGCCTCATCTTATGACTAATTAGACAAATTCATTAAAAGAAAATCCAACATAATTAATGATCTCTCTTTCAGCAAATAAGGATATATGAGGGTTTAAATTCAATAAACAACTTAATTAACGAGCATGGTGACAGCGGACACGGCAAGCGAATATTTGCTTTAAAATATCATCCAGACGACGACAGGATATTCATTACCGGTGGCTGGGATGATTGTATTAAGGTAGGAATAAACTTTTCTTTGCTCAATTTAAACATTCGCCAAGTTGCCAATGGCTTCTGGAATTCCCAATCAGCTAATAAATATGACCTCTTTTCGCTGAATTGGCTAAAGGAAAATCCCCAACAAACTGTCTATTTGCGGCAATTTTTATTTGATTTTATCTTTTGTTAAATTTGCCTAAAGAACTTACCACTTCCCTAAAAAAAAGTGGCAACATTTAGCCAGTTTGTCTATAGAAAAGAAAGTGGTAGTATGACCGTAGCTTTCCTCTTAAGTAGATTGAATTGGTGATCCAAAATGATGTTGTTTACGTGGGTATAAATAAGTAGAGGGCAGTGTTTATAAACAGTTAAACATTCATTCATTCTTTATTTCGGAAATATACATCCATATCATATAGAAAAAAAAAGAGAACAATAGATACAAATTATTTAGATATAGGCCTACAAAAGGTTACAAGAATCATGTGTTGGGCTCCCAGACCAGTGAAAAGACTATACCTACGTATAAAGTAGGTCAGACCATCTTCTGTAGAGCTTACTGGTAGGAAACACATATTTACAAATACAGTCGACCTTCTCATTTGGTCTGAATGGTGTTTGTAAATGAGAAAGTTCATAAATGAGAAGGTTCATTAAAAAATGATCAAGTAAGGCCACCAAACATTTATTTGTGTTTATTTTGTTTTCTTTGTTTTTAAAACATGTTGTTTTATAAAGCAGAGTAGGAAAATATGCAAAACAAACAAATATCATTGATAAATTATTGGATAATTACATCATTTGGCCATTATTCTAGTGAAGTCGTTGACTGAATAGTGTTTGTAAAATAGAAGGTTTGTAAATGAGAAGTTCGTAAATGAGAAGTTGGCCTGTAACAACAACTAGTCCATTATTGCTAACAAGCATACGCTTAAGAAAGCTAAAAACCGAGCCCCTACAATACTCATCAAATGAAGGAATTCCAAACGTAGCACTTGAAGTCATGACAAATGCAGCCACTTAAAACTCACTTTATTTATTTATATTTTTTAATTAAGGTAGCTGTTATTGCAAATTGTTTTGATGTTGAAGAATATTTTCTCAAGTTAAATGTATAATAAATGCATGGTTATGGCTCCCACCATGCAAACTGTGTTGACCGGTTAGTGCACACAACAGCTCTGCTGAGTGGATCAAAGCAATTTCCACTTTGGCGTAGCTTAAATTAAGATACTATGTTAGAAGGTTTTAATGGTGTTTATTTCATGAGATTTAACAGGGGCGTATCCAGCAGAGCTAGATTGAGAGAGAATACTGACAATAGGTGTGGGTCTAGGCCTGGGAAAATTTGTTCCTACATTTGCTCTATGGTGCACCTTTAACGGCCCAAAAATGTTCAAAAATTATTTTTTTGGGATACAAAAGGTGGGCCCTGGTCGATTAGGCCTCCTCCCTCCACTTGAATCCACACCTGTTTAATATATTACTATTTCTTTTTTTTTTCTTAGATCTGGGATAGTAGAATAAGAAATGGTGTTCAAGGAACTATTACAGGTCCACACATATGTGGCAGTGGATTAGATATGAAGGTAAAAAATACAGTTTCTGCACTTTTTATTGGCAAAGTAGTTGTAATAAATATATAGTAAAGTTCCTATTTTACAGATGCCGATTTTAAGAACGACTTGCACAGTTTATGAAATCAGTAAACAAATAAAACTTCCTCGTTTCTAGCTGTCTTCATAGCATGATCGCCTGTACTTGCACAGTAACACACGTCGGTTTATTCTCACACAGCTGAGGCATGCATTCAGCCAACGTCAAGTTAATTGCAGGCTATATACACTACTGTACAATACAATATTCTAGTATAACGGTGTTCAATGCAGTTTTGCTAAATAATAATGGACATTTGGCGCCTCATACTCACACAGCAAAAAGTTGGGAATCGTGCGATCTAGTTTTAAAATTTCAAATTTACGATTACATGATGGTCCTGTTGGGGTCTGTAAAATTGCACTTTACTGTACTCTCTATCGGCACAGTGCTATTACCTGACTGGTGTGTAAGGGGATTTTTTAAATATTATACCAAAATAATATTAATTATAGGGAACTTAGAATTTCTATTTTTGGCCTTGTGACTCTATTCCAGGCGTATATTATTTTCCATTCATCAGAAGTTCCTTTTTCGCTAATGGATATTTATGGTATTTGAATTTTTACACTGGATAATGATGAAGATACATGAAATGACTAAATATCGCATTATTTTGATGATTAGGCACAACTCAACATTAATTGTTGGCATAATTTTTAAAAACATTTAATTTCAAAGTTGATAAAAAAATATATACAGACATGCACATTGAGAACAGGTGAAATATATTTTTTTTTAAAGGGCAGGTTCATCCAAAAAAAATATTTTCCTTTTATGTTTTAGTTTATCATAAAAAGTATATACAGCCCTGTTCCAGATTTTTTACAATTCATTTTACATATCATAATTATTAGTGAAATAGACGAAAATTGAAAGTGGGGGGATAGTTCAAATTACAAGATAGAATTCCTATTCTTTTGCATACAAATTGTCTGAAAGAGGGGTATTGTGAAAAATCAACGGTCATTCTGAAAATAATTAGAAAAATACTATTTTTGTGTGTTTTAACCAAAATTGTTAATTTCTGATGTTTTTATGTAGTTTAAAGTAGCCATTTTTATTTGATAATAAAACATTACCCACTTTGCTATTTTGTGTGTAAAAGAATAGGAATGAAATCAATCATTTAATTTTATTATATTTTTTAATACACAAGGGAAAAAAATCCTAAAAATTCCCAAATAGGGCTGAATATACTTTTTATGATTAATTTTTTGGGTGAACCTTCCCTTTAAGAATTTGAAATATCTTTAATTTTATATATGAAACATAGAGGGAGTGTATAGTTTGGTCAAAATATTTTAAAAGAAAAAAGAATTAATTTTCATTTTTTCAGTAGTACCAGGTGCACGCAGTTCAATGACATCTGATTACCCTGTCCTACAAAAATGTCCTATAGGAATCCTATAGGATCCTATAGGATCTTACAGGATTCCTAGGGTCCTATAGGTATCCTATAGGAGTCCTATTGGACTCTTGCTTTCTTCTATAAGATCTAGGATTCTTATAGGACTCGCGTTGTGTTTTATAGGATCCTATAGGATTCATGTTTTGTTCTATAGGATCTTATAGGATTCCTATAGGACTCATGTTGCATTCTATAGGATCCTATAGGACTCATGTTTTGTCCTATAGGACTGCTCTTTTGTCCTATAGGATCCTGTAGGGTTTTATTATCCTATACGATTCTATAAGATCCTATAGCACAAACATGAATCCTAGGATCCTATAGAATTCTATTGGCTCTTATAGACTGATTGTTCTACAGAAATCCTATAGGACAAAAATAAATTTCTATATAGGATCCTATAGAAATCTAATAAGATAAATAATATGTAATATATGTGATCTTATACGGTAGTTGATTATATAGCAGACATTGGTCTTATAGGCCTGCATCATATAGGATCTTATTTTTTATAATAGGCTTAATTATAGTTAGTATCAGGGTAATGTTGTGAAAGGGTTAATATTTTGGGGTATCTGATATAAAAGACAAAACACATTAGCCCCTTTCACACAGAAAATACCGCAATCTTACCATAACCAGGCCGGCATTATTGCCGGTCTAAACCCTTTCACACAGACGGTCAAATTCCGGTAACATAACAGTTTTCTCTGTGAAAGGGTTCGAGTGAAAGGCGTAAAATTTGCAGTTTTAATAATACAGGTTTCCAGCTTTAATTGACCCTTGTTTCGTTACGCTTCACTGCGTAAGCAGGCATTACACTGTGGAACCTTTCACACATCCAGCTTATCAGTGACGGTAATATAACTGTAATATGTCTAGGGTGTGAGGTGGTCTAACGAATGCCGGCACTGTGCGGGAATTGAAGGGAAAGTACCCTTTCATACTAAAGCCGGCATTTGCGAATTACCGCAATATTCCCAGTTTACAGTTTCTGTGTGAAAGGTGTTTTTGTTTAATTTGAATAATCACATTTTATATTTTGTTTAAAAGGATGGAAAGCTGTTAACAGCATCATGGGTACATAAAGATGCACTACAGGTCTTTGATCTAGGAAGTTATAAGCTAGAATCAACAATACCAATAGAAACTGATGATGCAAATGGTGAATTCCTTTACTGTGCACAATTCTGTGACAACGATGTTGTGATTGCTGGAGGAAGTGGCACAAACAACATGCAGGCCATTAGCAAAATATCTGGCAAGGTGGGTGTGATTTTAGAGAGGTTTTAGAGAGGCCCACTCGCACCATGGTTCTGGTGGTGAAACAAGTCTTCTCGGATAAGGACTATAAACCGTAGACCCAGTGTACATAAACGGCTCATGTGCACTATAAAGAACCTACAGTAGTACATCCTTCGAAACGAGTAGGGGGTTACTCCGGTGTACTGGTCCATATACGACATCTGTTGTGGACAGAAAAATGTACACCAATGTCGTAGCTACAAAGACATGACATGACCCTAAGGGGAGAAGCAGGTTATTGACTGCAACATCTAGTCATGAGGCTAGTCGTAGCAAACCCACCAAGTTGTCGCTTAGGAAGTTATTTATAAATTAGCAAATAAACAACAGAAAATATAAACAAATACATAGGAAATTTTATTTTATTTTATCCAATATTAACATTAGTTATAGATGTCTTATTTTGACAATTCACCCCTCATTTTAAAGCTTGTGAAAAGTGTAATATGGTTTTAACAATAATTCAATTTTCAATTTTCCTACAACTTGGTGGTTTTGCTGTGTCATGCCTCAAATTAATGTTCAAATGACTGTTATTTTGTGATGAGGTGGGGCAGGTATATTTTTAAATAACTAGTTTTGTGATAAAACAAATCCAGTGAACTGTTGAAATACATTATGATGCATTTATTTTGGAGAAGAGATCCTTGCTCAGTATACCCACATATGTGCTGAAATAGGAACTTCAGATATTTTCTTTTGTGAGTGAAAATCTAATGAATAGCAGTGTCATAGTTTTTAAGTATTCATTAAGGAACATATTTTGCATTGATTTTTAGTGAAGATTTTGATTAAAATATCAATATTTGTTCTTCATCATGGTACGTGTTTCTTCAAAAAGCAAGTAAATTTATTTTAATACTTATGTTTTACTTAGGTTATAGGGAAAGTTAACATGGGTGACAAACCTGTACAAGCATTAGATAGCACCAATGGGGGACGGCTTATTGCAGTTGGCGGAGGTGGCACAATGCTGAAGTTAGCACAACTTGTCTAGGCAAAGTAAGTTTAATTATTTTTTTCTTGGTATAAATTAAAGAAGCTGTTTTAGTGTAGCCCTTGAGTTTTTTCAAAAATGCATGTGAGTGGCGGAACTGGTATGGTAGGTACAATGGCTGACATACCAATATTTTACAGTTTTTTTTTGAGGTCTCAGTTTTATTAAATTGTTACATTTTAACAAGTCGATCCGACAATAAGACGTGGAAAGCTGCACACAGTATAGATAAAAGAAAGTTAATCATTAATATCTTTGTACATGCGTTCAAGCATTAGACTAATATTATTATTTGAAGTATAAAATACAACTACATTTAAAGTGATTAAGCCTAAGCTAGCAGCAGTACGGAAGTTGGCCAGTGTCACTCACCAACTGTTTTTGCACTAGCCAGCAAACCCGGGCTAATAGCCCTGTTCTCCAAACGACTAGGCGATTTAAGGGCTGCTACTGATCAGAAGCTATACAAGCAAGATCAGCAACGGTATGAAGCAATTCTGCATCGAGCTTACTTTTATAGCGTTAACATCACCTGCTATGCAAATTTCACAGTTCTGCGACTACGTCTGATAGGCAAAAGTCACCGAGCGTAGTAGCCTGAGGCGTTATTTGCAATTTGCATATCATACAATTAAAAATAATATATTTGTATACAGTTTTAACAGTGAAGTAAACATTTACAAGTGTATTTATAACGATATTTTATTTCAATTTTAATGTTACCAGTTGATAATTAATTAGTTGTTTCACATCTCATAGATATTTAAAGTGACACCCATACAATGCTTGTTATTAGAAAATATATATGGAAAGAACAAAACGAAAATAGTCACAAATATGCGTGACAAGACAGACAGACCGACAGAAGACAGACAGACAGACATTTTTTAAAAGCTGTTTATAGAGAGGCTTTCCGCGTCTAAAAACCATTAGAATGCCATTTCTGAGCATCTAGAAATTCCAAATGCTAACAATTTTCTCACTTCATCCCCAACCATGGTGAGACAGAGGTGGGTAGCCACATCTGCACTATCCCAAATTCATGAATCTGACCTTGCTTCTAGCAGGTGAGCATGTAGAGGTGTAAAAATTTCAGTAACCCTATCTCAAACTATCTTGCCAATGGATACTGAGCTTCCATACCACTCAGTAATGTACACAGCCGCTCCTGAGAGAGATTTACAGGTTTAACATTAATTTAGAGATTTTTAAATGTGTATCTTGTTTACTGTTTTATGCATAGATTATAGTCCACCCCCCACACAGTTAAGCTTCCCTGGTGTCATTTTCTCCCACGGGCATATAGAACAAAAAAATCGATGTTAACAAGAAAAATACCCCCTACCCCAAGAAATATTTTCATCATTTCCCCTTACATATAGGTAGTGTACATACAATGCATCCCTATATTTTTTTTTTTTTTTAACATCGATTTTTTTGTTCTATATGCCCGTGGGAACAAAATGACACCAGGGAAGTGTAACTGTGTGGGGGGTGCACGGTGACCCCCATTCAGCCCATGGACTATTAAATTTTAAGATGATTCTTTGCCAACTCACAAATTGTTTCGGGTAGCAAAGCACTTGAAAAATCTATCATTCTGTCCAACTAACATAAAGAAACAGCAAAATTTTAGACATAGTGACATTAATTAATCTTCTTAAGTACGAAAGAAAAATATTGCTCTATTATGTGTCTTTGTATCCCTAGCAACTCTCTACACTTATCGCATTTTTCCTCTTATGGATTTTTATTGTGTCGATTTCTTCCTGAGAATTGTTTGATACATTGTAATTACCTAGTAATTTGCTTTCCAATTGGCTTAGAAACCAAAAGGTACTGGGTGTGGAAAGTAGGATTTCTTGCCTCGAACAAGACACTATTCATAGAAGCCATTGCGAAGAGAGACTATCTGATGTGGCTGTAGATGTTTCCTAAACGAGTCTAACTTCGGCTTGAAACGTTAGAGAAGATTTGGAAATATTATTTACTGTACACATTAAATATTTTTATAAGGGTTTATATGTTGTAAATGTGTTTGTTTTATTTGTATGACTAAGACTAGGTTTAAAAGTGTTAATTCATCATAAAAATACATAAGTTAACAAAAACGAAGTAAAAGATTGAAAGAAGATTTAAGGAAATATATCATGGAGCGGCTCAAAAAGGTTTCTGAAAATAAATTTAAGTATGTGTTTACATAATTTTGGGACACTAATTATCAGAGGCTAAATGTCCAATGAGCCTATCACGTTTTATAAACTTTAATTCAAATTTTAGCCCCATTATGTTGTTTTTTTTTTTTTATAATTCTAAATTGAGAAAATGCAGTGTATGTTTGAGGCATCCAAATTATTTTGACATAGTTCACTGAGAATTTATATTATAAGAAAAGGTAAAATATATACAGTGAGCCCTCTATATTTCAGATAATCTAGAATGCATTGTCTCTAGCTGACTGCTGATATTTAAACATCTAAAGATTTTCATTAATTTAAATAGCAAAAAAGCAGGAATATCGCTATAGTAACATCACTTCTGTACAACCAATCACATCTCACATAAAATCCTTACTATGTAGTGAAAGCATTTCGTACTGTTTACTCTAGGCAATTAAAATCAAATTTGTTAGCTTCTAACTCAGTAATGTCAAGATCGTTCGTCACAGACTCAAGTGGGCTCCTAATCCAATAATGCTGCATTGATTTTCATAACATTACAACCTCTCTAAAGTAATTAGTTCATGTACAGAAAATCCTGTTTCAAAGGCCAATTCCTTCCAAAAATTATGTTTTGTCAAAAAAATCAAAATATTTTAAACTTACTTTGGGGTTTGTGGGGTGCGCTTCAGCAGTACTCCCAAATGTTTGTGGGTTGTCCCTAAAAGGGGCCTCTGTCTCTGGGTCATGACCAGTAAAAATAACAGGATCAATGTCCATAAAAGAAAATCCCTATCCAAAAGTCATAATATTTGCCAAAATAGGGGCCAACAAGTTTTTTTTTTCACTTTCAAAGTGCAACAAACTTTCCACAAAGTAGTAAATTCAATAACTATAATATTGTACTATTGACTTTTTACAGCATCTGAAAAAAAAACAATTCTTTAAAAAAATAAACATGGTAAATTATTATTAGAGTATTCAATTCAATTCAATTCTATTAAAATAAACATTTATTTACTTCTTTCAATATTACAATGCGTATGGTGAGAAATATATCATTAAAAAAGAAGAATAGGGCAAAAACCTGAAAAGAAATAGCTTGTGGGTGGCATGCCTGAAAAAAAAAAAAAATATACACACACAAATATAAAAACATACATGCATACACATACACAAATACATACATACATACACATATAAACATATAGACAAAAAGAAAAGAAATGGTACAAAAAAAATACAAACAACAGGTTACAAAATAAAAATTAACTGTGAACACCACCAAATGGTGCCTGTGGTACTGTATAAACTGTATAATTTGCAACATGTGATTGATAGCTTGGAATTGGGTTTGGATTACTATAATTTTTCTTGAATATGATAAGTATTTTTGCTTTTTATCATTAAGTTTAATTGTTTTTTATCTCACAATGAGAATTATTAGTTTGTAAAATATTTTAAACAAGTATATTTTAACAGCACTCTTTAGGTAGAGATCAACCAACGATAGGGACAATTTAACAAATACAGGTATGAATTGAGCAATTGTCTGTAAAAATAAAAAGTTGGGTGTGGAAAACAGGTTACCAAGTTTTGAACAAGACACTATTCATTGGAGCCTATGAAGGGAGTTTGTCTCATTGTAATTATAGAGGTCACCTACCTAATTTTGGCTTGAAATATTATAGTAGAAGATTTTATAAAATGCTATTACCCTTTGAAAAAAATAATACCCTCTGACTAGGTTGATCTACCATGTTAAATTACTAGGGAGATCTACCTAGCAACACAGAGAACTACCTAGTAAGGTAGTATAGAATTGCCCTGCCTGTTGATGTTATTAATGCCTTAAGGTTTATTCTAAACAAGGGCTATATTTTCCTATGTATACTTGTAGAGCATTGCTGACCATATCCTTGGTAGTATCCCTTGATATGTAGTTTTTATAGGGTTAGCCCTGTTAACTACCTTTATCCACCTTGTTACTACCATTATCTACCATGTTAACAGTGTTATTTTTTTCGAAGGGTAATGTCACATTAAAAATATTTTATCTGTGTAAGAATTTATTAATAGTATAAATTATCATTTAATTTACACAATGTTGCTTTTGTAAATTAATTTAAATGTTTTCATAGAAAATATTTAAGTCAATTAAAAGTTGAAAGATTGAATGAGGAAAAAGAAAAGAAGTCACAGAGCTTAATCAATTTTGTAAAAGATTTTATAAAATGCTATTAATGTCACATTCAAATATTTTATCTGTATAAGAATTTATTTATAGTATAAAGCATCATTTAGTTTACATGTTGCTTTTGTAAATTAATTTAAATGTGTTTTCATAGAAAATATTTAATTCAATTAATTGAAAGTTGAAAGATTAAATGAGGAGAAAGAAAAAAAGTCACAGAGCTTAATCAATTTTGTAGAAAATATGTTTTTATACAAAAACTTTAGTAAATTAATCATCCAAAGCTAAATTTCCAAAGAGCTCTGTCATATTTCATGAATGAAAATTTTAGCCTAGGTTCAATTAAATTTGTCTCTGTAATTCATTTTATTCTATTAAAATAATTAAGCAATAACATTAAATGCAAACATGCAATTTATTTCAAGTAATATAAAATTAATGACTGTAAAATTATTTGAAGATATGTTTTATTCCTATTCAATATTTTATCACTAAAAATAACCAAAAACAATAAAATTGAGAAAAAAAAACTATTACTTGAAAACTATAGGAATATGTTTATGTGCAATTACAAAAAAATTTTGTTATGCCCGATAAAAATAAATATCAGTTTATCACCCTTTCAGAGCATAAAAACTTAGGTCTACGCCATGCATTCTGATAAGGGCGGGAGTTTTTTTTTTCTTTTTACTGAACGATGGTCTTTGCAAGTAGTCTTCAACTTTGGTACATTGTGAACAAGTACATGAGAAAGATATTTTTCAAAAATTGGCAAATTTTGTGATAAACTAATGACATTTATTGGCCTTATTTATTTTATTTTTTTTAATATTTTATTTCATGTCACATCCAACAGCAAGTTTGCTCGCCACTTACAGGATGAGATCTATGCCATGATTTCTAAACCAAGTCTCATGAGGCTTGGGGAGTGGCATTGTTAAGTTGTGGGAACCAACCTAACGTTCAGCCAGGTTTGAACACAGGACCTCGGGTTTCAAAGGCAAGCATGCTAACCACCAAGCTACAGCGCAACTCATTTTTAGATTTATTCCATTCACATCAAACAGCAATTAAAGAATGCATATTTAAGGTGTCATCACAAAAAGAGTCTTGTGGTACAGAAAATGAAATTTGAGTCATTGTTATACAGTTGATCCTCCCTGTGTGGACACCTCTCATAAGCGGACACCTCCCACATCGGACACTAATTCAAAGACACGTTTGTTCTTCCTATCTAAGCAGTGCATTTGGTACCCCTCGTAAGCGGACACCTCCTGTAAGCGAACACTTTTTGTCTTAAAATTTAGGTTTTTTGTATGTTAATTTACCTCCCATAAGCGGACATTCCGGAAAATTTTGTGATTTTTCAGAACAACAACTTAAAATTTCTGAACAAAATCATCCTTCTACTGGTATGGCTGAGAATCATATTACTGAACAAATCTTTAAAATGATAAACAATATTTAATCAAATCTAGAATTTTGTGTATAGACATTGGAGAGATCATTTGTTTTGAGAAGGCCGTGAAATGTGAGACAAATGACGTTTACATAATTTTTCAACTTTGGCCCTCTATCGGTCGAACTTCTTGTAAGCGGACCTCCCGTAAGCGGATACTTTTTCCGGACCCGAGGGTGTTTGCTTATGGTAGGTTCAACTGTATATGTATAGAAAATATTGGAGGCTTTCAATTGGTTTTGGATTAGATTTATGGGTTAAGTATACCCAGAGAAATTATCTTGAAATGTATAAAAACACACTTTAGAGAAAATTGACTTTAGTAAAAAACTGTTGACCTTGTTTTTCATTGATTTTGGAAAATAACCTTCACTAAATGTAGTTCAAAACATTGTAACAAGATATTTGTAATAATAAAATGTATGTAATAAACTTAACAAAACAATGGCAATCTCATTTTTTTTTAATAAAATTATGACTTTCACCCTATTTTTGTGGATATCTCAAAGTCATCAGGCATACAACATGACTCATTTTGTCATGATACTTCACATGATGCTTTAATAAACTTGACTTAATATTACAAGGCTAGGCAGAGGCATTGTTTACAGTTGTGAATAATCATAGTGTTTGGTCAAGATTGAACCCGGCAGAGGCGTATCCAGGTTCAGGGGAGGGGGAGGGGTACTCCAACCTGATGTGATTTTAAGAAACAAAAAAAAAACTTTTAACTCCCATTTTAACCCTGATTGTAGATTTACATTTGTTTTCATGCTTCTGTTCTGCTGCCATTTATACTTCATTTCCAGAAAGAGAGTCTCATTTTCTTCAAAATAAAAAGAGTGGGGGTGGCAGGAGGGGTGCTCGATGGCTCAATCTTCGTATGTGCTATTTATATATTTTTCTACCTCCCAAGGGGGGTGTTCAAACACCTTAAGTACCACATGGATACACCACTGCTGGAGCTTGGGATCATTGAAGTTAACCACTGCTTCAATTCCACTACTATGTGAGGTCTCACCACAAATGAGTCTCTGGTAAGAAAATCAAAAATTTAGTTATTGGTACCCTCTATTAGAGTATAATTTAAGCTGCAATCTAAACTTTAAATTACATTCATCAATAAGTAGCTTCAAAGATATGAACATTTGTAGTTTTTATGTATGGAAATCTAGTTTTGAAAAATCATCTTGAATTAAAACACTGTCCATCTCAGAAAATCTATTTGAAGGACTTTTCCTACATGAAAACTGATCTAAAAGGTATGTTATAATAAAATATAAGTACTGTGTGCTCAAAATTAATTAAAACAAAATTTCTACAAAAAAATTATTTGGTGATTATCTCAATTCCATCTCAACTATGATAATAATAATAATAATAATAATAATAATAATAGTAATAGTAATAGAGTCCCTTACAAAATAAAGTCTCAGGGCACTGTGGACCAGATAGTACACATTCATAAGACAGTCTCGTCATGTCTTAGCTGCCCAAAAGCGGGCACTACATTCTTCTTTCCACATAGCAGAATTATTTTGTGGTGAGACCTCACATGTTATCAGTTACTACTACTATTGCTATTATATCCCAGTACTTGTGAAAATGTATGATGATTTTGATTATGTAGAAATTTGAAGATAGTCTCACACAAAACACCCATTGTAAGGTTTATGCCAGGGCAAAGTACACTTGGTTTAATTTTTTTGCAATTACAAGACGTTGGTGAATTATATCACATTTCACAATTTATATTCCCACGTATGACACCTTCATATTTGTTATGCCATGAGTTTAAAAAAGGGGGTTGTTTGTATCCAATTACAAACCATTGCTGCAATTACATGCTCTTGTTTCACACCCACGTATATCTGAAGGGTTTTATTTGGCTTCACAACTAGATGACTTCTGGAACAAAGCAACATTCTAAATAAGCAATTAAGTAAAATAATGAATCTTTTATTTGTGATGGTCGAAAAACTTAAAGTGTGCTTGGTTGTTGAAAAATATTCCTGAAGAGGAATTGAACCCATGCCGGGATTTCATGGAAGGTTAAAGGTCAAGTCCCAAATAACTTTAATTTTTTTTTTTTAATTTACTTGTTTATTATTTTTAAAATATACATACATTTTTAGTTTTATTTTTGGGCAGTGGCAGCGCTACGGGGAGGGGCTAGTGGGGGCTACAGCCCCCCTGTCAGGGGACCTTTCCCCCCCCTCGGGGAGAAAATTAAAGATTCGTCTGGGGTTTTGTATGTTAACGGCAAGGGACAGACGAAGCTCCAACACCAAAATGGGCTAAAAAGCACGCAAAATACGGCAAATAACGTTTTTTTTTTGGTTTTTTTTTTGCTCGGCAGACTGAAAATCGGGGACATGATCACCTCAAAATTAAACTCGTCGGGGGACTCGTGCCCCCCTGTCGGGGGCTTTGCCCTGCTGTTGGAGAATTCCTGGCGCCACTACTGTTCTTGGGTAAAAAAAAGTTAAAAGTTATCAATCTTTAGGCTATGTAATTTCCTGTTGTAAGGTACAAAGGCTGTAGATCATATGCGTGAATGTCACCCAGGCTGTTCTCTCCAAAGTATACTGTTTTTGCTAGTACACACACATATAGTTCGCCATGGATATTAGATTTGGGTTGGTTCAAAAGTAAAGCAAATACAGATAGTTTTATTTTTCAATTTAAGATCCACCCAAACTTTTTTACTATACATTCCATTTTTAATGTTTGGCAGGTAATAAAATGACATAAACATGGTGGACCAATATTTTGGAAGGACCTTTAACATGTTTTTGTCCAATCTGTATGTAAGTTGACATTGAATATCATAAATTTGAGGATCCATATGTTTTATTGCTGCATTTATAAGTTGAAAAGTCAATGCCTCATATTTAGGAAAATATATGGTGTCATTAAAAATTAATGGAAAACATGTTATATTTAGACACAGCTATTAGAAGTATAAGTTATCTATAAAACCTTTTTCTGGAAACTATTTTAACTTTATTGAAACCTTTAACATTAATATTGTTTATCACCCTTATTGGAGCCTGATTTACATTTTTTAAGAAAAAAATTGTAAACATGATTTATTCTTGAAATATTATATACAAGACTCTAAAAAATGTTTAATTTCATCTTTTTTTAACATGCATACATTCAATAGTGGGAGCAGTCGGCGCAGCGGTTGTGCTTCAGAATCCCAATCGAGAGGTCGGTGGTTTGAGACTCGCTCACGCCAGTTGCTTGTGCACTTGAGCAATGCACTTTACTCACATTGCTTCAGTCTACCCAGCTGTATGATGCGTACCGGCAAATTGCTGGAAAGAAACCTGCAATGGGCTAGCGTCCCATCCAGGGGGATTATCATACTGTCATCCACTTCACGCTACAGAAACTGAAAATAAGCCCGTCCTATGAGCCTTCAAGCTTGGACAATGAATTTACTACATTCAACAGGCATCCATTCAACAGGCATACCTTCAACAAACATATTCAGCATGCACACATTCAACATGCACACATTCAATTGCACACATTCAACAACCATACATTCATCATGCATATTCAACCGGCATACATTCAACATGCATACATTCAACAGGTGTACTTTCAATTTGCACATATTCAACAGGCATACTATTCAACAGGCATACATTCAACAGGCGACATTCAACAGGCACAGATTCCATATACATACATTCAACAGGCATACATTCAACATACATTCAACATGCATACATTCAACATGCATACATTCAACATGCATACATTCAACAGGTGTACTTTCAATTTGCACACATTCAACATGCATACATTCAACAGGCACACATTCAACATGCATACATTCAACAGGTGTACATTCACCAGGCACACATTCAACAGGCATACATTCAACATGCATATATGCAACAGGCATACATTCAACATGCATACATTCAACATGCATAAATTTAACATGCACACATTCCATCTGCACACATTCAACAGACATACATTCAACAGGCACACATTCAACAGGCATACATTCAACATGCATACATTAAACCTGTACACAATCAACAGACATACACTCAGCATGCATGCATTCAATATGCACATATTCACAGGCACACATTCAATTCAACAGGCATACATTCAACAGGCTACTTTCAACTTGCACACATTCAACAGGCATACATTCAACATGCACACATTCAACCTGCACACATTCAGCAGGTATACATTCAACATGCATATATTCAACAGACATACATTCAACATGCATATATTCAACAGCCATACATTCCATCTGCACACATTGAACAGGTGTACTTTCAACCTGCGCACATTCAACATGCACACATTCAACCTGCATACATTCAACATGCACACATTCAACCTGCACACATTCAACATTCATATATTCAGCATGCATACATTCAACATGCACACATTCAACCTGCACATATTCAACAGGTGTACTTTTAACCTGCGCACATTCGACAGGCGTACTTTCAACCTGTGCACATTCAAAATACATACATTCAACCTGCACACATTCTATCTGCATACATTCAACAGGCATACATTTAACAGGCATACATTCAACATGCATACATTCAAAATGCATACATTCAACAGGCACACATTCAACAGGCACACATTTCATCTGCACACATTCAACATATACAAATTCAACAGGCACACATTCCATCTGCACATATTCAACAGACACACATTCAATTGCACAAATTCAATATGCATATGTTCAACAGGCGTACTTTCAACCTGCACACATTCAACAGGCATACATTCAACATGCATACATTCAACAGGCACACATTCAACAGGAAACATGCACACACTGAACAAGCATACATTTAACATGCATACATTCAGCATGGCTGCATGCAATTGACATACATTCAACAGGTACACATTCCATCTGCACACATTCAACAGGCATACATTTAACATGCATCTATACATACAGCAACATTTGAATTATCATCAGTCAAATAGCTAACCTTTTAGATTCAATTATGTATTCATTCATTCTACATATCACACATCCACACACACGTAGCCATACGTATTCACTTCACATAATTCCTGCCAATAAACATTATGACCTTATAAATTGACTATGACAAGTATATGATTTACGCATGAGACAGTCTTTCATCTCTCAAGCTATAAATAACCACACTAAGTAAAGTCAAATAAAACAATTTCAACATATCAGTTTAGATCATTTCCTTCAATGTTAGTTTAAAACCTTTATTTCATCGTCCTTTAAATTATTTTATTTTTCCAAACTGTGGAGTATACCAGGTGAGCATAAAAAAAAATGCCCGTAATTTGGTACTGAATCTCTCCAAAACCCTCTTGTCTCAGCTTCTAAAAATTATATCATGTCCTAAAAAGTACCCCAAATTTTAATTTCATTCATTAAAAATCCTGTTAATGGGACCAAAATCAAAAATATGAATCAAAAAGGTACATTCCATAAATGTATGTAATGTCTATTTTATTAGCTGATCCGCTACATAGCGGAGCAGCTATTGTTACTGTACGAAATCATCCTTTTATTATTTTTATTTCTTTCTGTCACTTTTTGTGAACACGTTTTATCAAAATTGACACAAGCTATTAACATGAAAATTTCAGGTAACGTGGGTCTTAGTCAGGAATAAAAGTGCTGTAAAAATCATTCTAACTAGTGACGTCATCTACGCGCAATTTTACGCTTTTTTAACGCGTTTTTAAATCAACCATCTTAAAAACCAATTGACATTTCTACATCATATTTAGTGATCATAAACTTTAAGTCAACCTTAAAAGTCACATGTCATATTAGCTCGCACGCGCGTCATTACGCGCGCGTAGCGCGCAAACAAATGTTCCAAGGCTCAAAATTAAATTTTACATTAGAGCACGTTTCAGGCCATTTTAAGCATTTAAAATTTTTCGAGGATGCCAGTAACTTGTGACGTCACCAATTCATCATCTATATTAAAAAAACATGACTTTTAACTATTTACTTAATATTTACTATAGTTATGTGAGGTTATCTCGGTAAT
>JAOTQE010063543.1:0-18179 GCA_025631205.1 Nesometra sesokonis
GGGGGGGGGGGGGGGCTAGGCTAGGCTGGTGGTAGTTAGGCCTGAATTTGAGAATCGCCAGGCGGGCGATACTCCCAAAACTTTGGGTCGCCTGACGCCAAAAAAGGTCGATTTTGGCCACCAGGCGACCGCTAGTTTTCAGCCTGGCCCCTGCAATGTAGCCATTGGAAATTGTGTAACAAATTCAAATCCCTTTATTTTTCAGTTATAAAGGATTTTATGTGCCAAGGTGGTGATTTCACTAATCAAAATGGGACTGGAGGCGAGAGCATCTATGGAGAGAAGTTTGAAGATGAAAATTTTAATATAAAGGTAATATCACAAAAGGTGAAGATACCACTAGCTGTTTGACAAAAGTGATCATTAAAAATGATCCATCATATTAATCTAAATTAATGAATAATTATAAATAAAACATTATATAATAGTATAAAATATGTAAGGTAATAAAATACCTCTCATACAAATGTAAATGAAAATTAAACAAAATAATTTTGCAATTTATAAAAAAGTTAACAGAATAAAATAAATAATATAATAAAATTCCAATTTCCCTGATTACATCTGCAACATTGTGGAATTGATTATGCTTCATAGAATTTGTTGCAATGACTGGGAGGAATAATGTGAAGCACTTGCAGTAAGTGAGCATTAAAATATCACTTATTATTATATTATACCTTGTTGATAATTTATAATTTTGAAGATTTTAGCTCTGATGTATACTCATCATTAGATCTCTATAGGCACCCATCTCATTAATTGATTAATAAATTTGATCTTTTTCCATGCTTAGTGGTTTTTATAAATTTCCAAAGCTCAATTCAGAGTTATTATGTTTACGAGAACTTGTTTTAAACAAATTGTTTACATCATTTACATTACATTGTTTACAGCATGAGAAGCCAGGTCTTCTTAGCATGGCCAATGCTGGACCTGGTACCAATGGATCACAATTTTTCATCACTACTGCCAAGACATCTCACCTTGATGGTAAACACGTCGTATTTGGCAAAGTCATTAAAGGTATGGCACTGGTCCGTGAACTTGAAAATGTTGAAAAAGAAGGTGAAAAACCAAAAGAGGTAGGTAGTGTATTGTTATGAATACTTTATTCAACAGTTAAGGGCCAAGTTGAAAATATTCCACTGCAGGCACTGCAGTAATCTATTGTTACTGTAACTCTACTGTAGTTACTGCAGTAATCCAGTGATAATATATTTTCTTTGTTGACTGCATTGACACACAAGCTCTCATCTTTACGTGTTTTTTTTCAGTAATTGTTTTACAGCTCCTCAACTGATACTATTGTAACTGAATTAATGCAGTAATTGCAGCAAGATATTTTGACTTGGTCCCTTAGTACAGTTAATATATGAAACCTTTTCTCTATAGAGTTCTCAATTGTCCCATCAAAAAGATTACGCTAACAGCAATGAAAAATGTGGTCAACAGATCACCGCTATTGTATGCACGGAAGCATTACAGATTTTTATCTTAAGCCTCTTTCACACAGAAAATACCACAATTTTACCATAACCATGCCGGCACTATTGTCTAAACGCTTTTACACAGAAGGTCAAATTCCAGTAATATAACTGTCCTGTGTGAAAGGGTCCGCCGAGAGAAAGGCGTAATATAGGTTTCCAACTTTGACCCTTGTTTAGTTATGCTTCACTGCGTAAGGAGGAATTACACTGTGGAACTTATCATACACATCCGCATATCCACATAGGGTCCACATAGGGTCCGAGGTGGTCTAACGAATGCCGGCACTGTGCCATATTGAAGGGAAAGTACCCTTTCACACTAAAGCTGGCATTCGCAAATTACCGCAATATTCCTAGTTCACAATTCTGTGTGAAAGGGTCAAATGGACAAGGGTCAATGAACAAGAAAAACAGGACAAGAAAAAAGAAACAAGGTGGATTCTCAGTCATGTATAACATAACAATAAGAATTTAATTGAGATATAGTTAGTACCAGAAAGTAGTAAATTCACGGGGGATATTAAATATAATGGGATAGGAGGTGTTTCTTCAGTCTCAGTGAGAATGATTTCTTCGAGCTAGAGTTAATAATGGAGTCGGGCAAGTCATTCCATAGTTTAGGCCCTGTGAATTGGATGTTATGTTGAAAAGAAACCTAACTTAATAAAAACACAAATATTATTTATGTCATTGCTCTGGCAAGGTTGTCTGTAAAATCTAGGTTATGTAAAATCAGGATATTAAAAAGTTATACATTCATTTTAAAAAAAAACCCAGTTTAGCATGAATTCTGGGTGGCTTGCTTCAATGTTTCATTCTGATAGTCACCATCTGTCATGTTTTTTTTTTTTGTTAGGAATGCAAAATTGAAGACTGTGGTGAAATTGCAGAAGATGAGGATATAACCGCTGTTGTAGATGATGGTACCGGAGATGTTTATCCTGAAATGCCAGATGAAGCTGGACTTGACTCTGGAAATGTAAAGTACATTGTTACATTTCAACACAATTATCCAACAAACTTATTGAAAAAAAAAAAAATAGTACCAAAAGAAGCAGGCACTTGTCTAAACAAACAAACACAAAGAACAAATTGCACAAAAAATCATTAAATAATAGTAGTAAAATGTTTGAGTTGCCCACAACGTTCACCACTGCTAGGCTATTTGAATATTTTACTCGTATTCCAGGAAGGGTTATATGTGGGGTGTCACCACAAAATGAGTTGTGGTGTACAGAAAACCAAAATTGAGTTATTGTTGTATTTGGATAGAAGAGATTATAAGCTTTAAAATTGTTTTTTAAATGAGGTTCATAGCTTCAGTATAACCAAAGAAAAATTATTTTAAAACATAGGTGTATGAAAACTCACTTTGGAGAAAATCCAATTTAAAGATAAACAGCTGCTGACTTCCTCTATGTTTTTCAATTGATTTTGAAAAACAGCCTTTACAAAATGTAGTTAAAAACATGTTTATTTTAAATAAATGTAAAGAGGAAGTTTGTAATCATAAAATTTAATTACTAAACTTAACAAATCAACAGGAATCTCATTTTTGTGAAATTATGACTTTCTGTCTATGTTTGTGAATATCTCAAATGACCTGGCATACAACACGACTCATTTTGTCACGACACCTCACATATAATCATTAAAAAAATTAATTGCACAGAGATATTTGTTTTAGCGTACGATGAACAGAGTGGCGTGTATCTTGGTGGTTAACATTCTTGCCTTCAAATCTGGAATTCTGGGTTTAGGCCAGGCTGTTGTAAGTTTTATATTAAGACAAAGAATAAAGAATTTTCATTGAGGAATATGAAGATAGTTAAATAGAATTTATAGTAAGCATTTTATTGCTTATAACCAACTAAAGTGATGATATTTCCATGTGTAATCGGTGTGTGGAAATTTTTGGATGTCAAAAAAATGTTTATTAATCACCTTTCCACAGGCCGATAAATGATTTAGTTAGCTACATTCCTGAGAGGGTGGAATTGTTGTCGAGTTATCTGGTATTATACAGTGTAATAAATAATTTTTAAATTATTTTATCCTTTTTTTAAGGCTGAAGGAATTCTGTCTGTCGTGAATAATATCAAAGCTATTGGGAATGAGCAGTTTAAAGCCAAGAACTTCAAAGTGGCTGAGACAAAATATAGAAAAGCTATCAAGTAAGATTTTTAATAAAGCAAACGTATCTTTTCTTTCTAAGAATTAAGGAAATCTGTATTTTTGTAAGGTCTGTTTTGGTAGTGAAGCTAAACAGCACCACCATGTTAGTGCGAGTTGTGGGGCCGATCAGTTAAGGCAGGTAGCCATGAGCCATAGCAATAACAACATCTTTGGTTCTAGGCCCACTCGCACCATGTTTCTGGTGGTGGACAAGTCTTTTCGGATAAGGACCGTAGGCCCAGTGTACATATACAGCTCATGTGCACTATAAAGAACCAAGTACATCTTTCGAGACGAGTAGGTGGTTAACCGATATATAATTGTCCATACATGTTGTGGACAGATGAATTCGTGCATAACGGGCAGCAGAACATAACGTGACCTTGGGGCATAGAAAGTCATATGAATGTGTAACATCTGGTCTACAGCGCATGGAGACTTCTGTATAAGGCGCTATAAAATTCTACATTACATTACATTGACATACAAGACCGATTCTGGCTACTGGTGAGGATCACTATGCTGTATAATGAACCCTAATTTTATCAAATATGTGATTGTGTTAGATGTATACAGAAATAATTATTTTGGAACCAGATGAATTTATATAATTACCATTCAAATTTAAAGTCCTTACTGCCACTAGAGTTTCGCCAGGCATGTGAAGCATCATTGTACCATGATTGGGACATTTGCCATGATGCTTGACAGGTAGCCATGATGCTTGGAACTTCCACATGGTGCTTCCATGATGCTCAATTTATTTTATGGTCTCAAGGAAGAAGTAGTCGTCCTTGGATCGACAAGGTCAAATTTTTATCAAAGGTGTATTAACTAGATGTAGATCGACAAAGGTGGCGAGTCGTAACAGAAATCACAAACTGTCAGGAATGAAGAGGACATACCCTCAGCATGTCTTCTACTATTTGAAAATACCCCGCATCAGCCCCAACAATTTTTGACTGAGTGCCTTACCATGGTGCTTGCATGTTGGAGGAAACAATGTTACCATTAATATATGTTTTTTTAAATACCCTGTATGCGTATTGTTTGCAGTTACTTGGATCATACTGGTGATGAAGATGATTCTTCTGATTCCGAAGTAGAACTGAATGAAAATTTAACAAAAGAAGATCGTGAGAAGCTTCACCAAGCATACCTACCATTACATCTTAACATGGCTGCTTGTCACTTAGCTCTCGGTAAATACCGTGAAGCCCGCAGTGAATGCGAGAAGGTTAGATATTACCAGTCACTATCAGTTTGAACACCATTGACATAAATTAGTACTACTACTATTTCCATTAAATGTCCAACTTTGTTTTTAACTAAATATTTTCATTTAGTTTTATTTTATTTATGGACCCAAACTTAATGCTTTTGCTTTTAGTAGCAGAGGCCCCAGGTCTCCTGAAAATGGCAGAAGTCTCCTGATTTTTTTAGTCATCTCCCACCCTCCTGAAAACATTTTTCCCTGAAAATTTAAGTGTCTAACAAAAATATTCAAGAGTGGGTCTAGGCCTAGCCTAGCAGCAAAATCGATTGTCCCTTCCAAAAATGCCAGCTGTGCTCAGTGTTAAATACAATTTACAGTATATAGAATAATATATATATTTTTACATATTGCTATATATTTTCTGTGTACTGTTTTTTATTGTGATGTGTCACACTTTGCATTTACGAAAATTTGATGGAAAAACAACCAATATAAAATCTGATTTTTCACTTCTAAAACTTGGGACCTCTGTAGTAGGATTGCACATTCATAAATGAATGAACAGACAAATCAATAAACAAATGATTGATAGGTTGGTTGATTAATTGATTGATTGATTTAATGATTTATTTACTTTTAAATTATGACTGTCATTGTGTTATTCTAAATACAGTATTTAAGTGTTACAATAGCCTAGAAGATGGGACTTTCTTCAGCAAACCTAAGTTCCATATAACAACAGCAAGCACTGAAACTGCCAATCATGTCACTTCACAATGTGTTTGTTTTCTGATAAATTGAAATTTGATAACAGTTCTTTCATGTAATGATTGATTGATTGATTGATTGATTGATTAAAAAGAGTAAGATGCAATACAAATTACATTAAAAACATTACGAAGGAGGACATGGATCCTTTTAACACATGTTAAATGAATAGCTCAATAAAGAAAAACTTTATTCCGTTGGGGTCCAAAAAATGAATGTTATCAGCTTCGAAGAGGAACTCTAGAAGTATACATGTGATTATGTAATTGATGCACATTTTTCATGTGACTAAACAGTTTAGGAGTGAGAGTACATGTAATCGGAGCTATCAAGGTTATATATTATTTGCCGCTATCAGTTTGAACACCCTTGACTACAATTAGTACTATTGTACTACTACTTTCCATTAAATGCCCAACTTTGTGGTTTTTTTTACACTAAATAACTTCATTTTAGTTTAATTTAAGGACCCAAACTTAATGCTTTTGCTTGTAGTAGGGTGCCACATACATGAATTAACGGATAAATCAATAAACAAACGGTCGGTCGGTGGGTCGGTCAGTCGGTTGATCGATTGATTGTTTGATTTGCTTTTAAAATATGACTGTCATCGTGTTATAAATACAATATTCAAGTTTTAAAAATCTTCAACAAACCTAAGTTTCGCATAACAACAGCAAGCACTGAAACTCTGTCATAACAGTTCAAAATGTTTGTAAAAATTGAAATTTGATAACAACTCATTCATGTAGTTGTTGAATATTATTAGCTTAGATAAGGAGCTCTAGAAGTACCCATGTGATTATATAATTGATGCACATTTTTCATGTGACTAAACAGTTTAGGAGTGAGAGTACATATAATCGAGTAATCCAACTTATAAAAACTTGCTTAACTTATTACAGGCCTTGGATATTGACCCCGCCAGTGCAAAGGCTTTGTTTAGGAGAGGCAAGGCTTACCTCGGAATAAAAGAATATAATGATGCTTTGAAAGACTTCAGTGCTGCCCTCAAGCTACAACCATCAGATAAAGGTATGTATTACATTGTTGAATGCTGCCCTCAAACTACAACCATCAGATAAAATTATGTGTTAAATTGTTGAATGTTGCCCTGAAACTACAACCATCAGATAAAGGTGTATTAAATTGTTGAATGCTGCACTCAAACTACAACCATAGGTAAAGGATAAATTCTCCACACTAGATGTGTTTTTTATTTACATATCATGAATATTAAATGATCTATCCCGTCAAAATGAATAGGCAACCACGCCAACCTGGACCTTGAAAAGTGCGCCCCCCCCCCCCTTTTTAGTCGATCCTGGATCCACTCCTGACAAGCCACTAATCTAAGTTTGCATGGTATATTATAGATCACTATGTAATTGTTCATGAAATGTGCTATAAAAAACATAACAAATTTATTGATATTCAATAAAAATATACATACCAATAGGGTCTAAGATAGGCCTACACTAGGTAACGTTGTAAGCTTGGCATGTGCTGTTTCTGTACTCGGTATTATCTTGATTAAACAATATTTCTTGTAGGTATACAAAGAGAGATGGAGAAAACGAAAGCATTGCAGAAGGCTGAGAAGGAAAGAGAAAAACAGGTTTATTCTAAGATGTTCAATTCATGATGAATGATATTTGAAATAGTACAAATGCTATCTAAACTAAAGAAGATGAGGACATGTAAGTGAACGATATATTCACTAATGCAAAGATGTTGCTAGAGTTACAGAAACAAAGTACTAGATATCTAACAACCATAAAGGCCTGTTTATACTTTGAAGATGACGATGGATGATAAAAGGATGGAAAAACAATTTTCCTATGGAAATTTAAATAAATTTTGGATGATTTTTAGAATAAAATGAGAGGATGAACCTTCCTTGTGTATACAGTAAAAACTTCATTTTCACAAATCAAATCAATGATGTCCTTATCCATAAAAATGATAGATTGATTGAGGTTTAACTATTTTAGCATTTTTATTGATTATGATGTCATTTTCATACATTTTGTAAAAACTCTTTTGGCACAATATACAAGTTAAATGGCGATTGAATCGTTCTAGTAAGAAAACTTCTCCAATATCGATTAATTTTTTTTATTTGTACAACCTCGTTTTGTTCATTTATCGTTATCGTCATAGTGTAAACATGTCTTTAGGGTTGCAGGTTAGAAACATGACAAGAAACTTGAAGAAATGTGTGTTGAAAGATGCTGAAATTCAACAATAATCCTAATAGAATAATTAGGCTATGTGCTGAACTGTGAAAAGTTAAGTTTTGCTAGCTATGATGACAATCTGGACCAATTCGGTGAAAGAAGCCAGTGTGTTGTACTTTTATTATCTATACAATCAATTAGCAGATATGATAAAATAATATATGTTAATAAAAAATCAATCAAATAATTTCCAAAATTGTTTATTTTTTCTTTGTAATACAGTACAGTGACCTATCGATTATTGTTAAATTAAACGTAAACTGCATGCTATTATAGTTGATTCTCAACTTGTTTCTTCGTTTTGTATTTCATTTGTCTGCCCAGATAAGGATATCAATGTTCATGTGTTGTTGGAAATAAATTGTAAAATTTATGTTGCAATATTAGTATGGTTTTTATGTTGTGCAATTTGGATCTGTTTAATTAGTTTGTAATGGTGACCATGCATGTATTAAACCTTAAAAATGAACTGAAACTAAATGATTGTTATGAACAATCTTTTAGTTGAGTTTTAACATTTTCGGATTTAAGGGTGAGCTTAACGCCACCCCCACCGCCCCCCAACTAAAATTGACCCGAAAAATATTTTTGTGGGTTTTAGTGACAATGAACTAAAAGCCTGGACAGCTGCCGTATGTAAGGACTCCTGGAAGCATAAGCCAGACTTGTTATTAAATGCATGTTTTTCTCCACAATGGTGGCGCCAGCGTGGGGGGGGGGGGCAGCCCTCCTCCCCCGTTGGGGAAGGCTGGCCCCCGTCGGTTAAGATTGACCACTTTCGTCGGGGAAAATTAAAAGAAAAATATTTTACAACCGCCCCTAAAATTAGGAAATAGACATAAAGATGGGCAAAAAACGGGGAAATGACGTGTTTTTTTTTTGGTCATCAAAACCAAACCGGTAACCACACCCACCCTGACCTCCCGAGTTGGCCTGTCGGGAACCATGGCCCCCGTCGGGCAAATCCTGGCACCACCACTGCTCCACCACCTTTTATGCGTTTTTTTTTATTTCGTTTCGCATATAGTGTGTTTTCACGCCACAGGATGAGAAACACGTCACGCTTTCTAAACTTTCATTGTGAGGCTTAGGGGAGGCACTGCTAGGTCATGGAAAGACCCTGGTGTTCAGCCAGGTTCGAACCCAGGACCTCGAGATTGCAGGGGCGGATCCAGGATCCACCGAAAGGGGGGACTTCCAGATCCGGATGGGCGTGGTTGCCCGCTTTATTCAAAATTATGCAAAAAATGTATTTTTTTGTATCAAAAGGGGGCCTGGGTCCGTTTCCCCCCCCCCCCCCTTGGATCTGCGCCTGGATTGGAAGGCAACAATACCTTTCTCTATTTGTTACATATTCACCAACATGGAGAAGACCTAGGGCAGTGTACCAAGGGAAGAGCTGTATTGGTACATTCGAAGCAAGGAAACCCCAGAGAAATACATCCGAGTGGTGAAGGACATGTACCATGTGAAACGATATTGAAACGTGCAGCAGGTACCAGTGAGCCCTTCAAAGATGAAGTTGGACTCCACTATGGCTCTACTCTCAGTCCATTTCTTTTTGCAATCATCATGAATGCCCTTACTGATGGTATAACGAAAAATCCCCATAGCAAATGGTGGTTGCAGATGACGTTGTTTTAGTTTATAGAAGAGAGGGGAGGATTGAAAACAAAACTTGAGAAATGGAGATAAGCTCTGGAGTAAAGAAAAATGAAGAAGGAATGCCAAGAACAAAGACTGGGTATATTTATTTTATTCAGTTCAAACCAACAGCGATGATGGGTCGAGATGTAATCACAGTGACTACCAGATATCACAAAGTTCAAATACCTTGGAAGCACCCTGCAAAGCGATGGAGAAGTAGGTGAGGAAATAAATAGGATATAGAGCGGATGGAATAACTGGAAAAGGGTGTTCGGTGTATTGTGCGATAAAAGAATACTGTACTACCGAGAATAAAAGAAAATATCTACGAAATCGTTGTGCAACCAGCTATGCTATTATGCCATAGAAACGCTATCTCTGACAAGCCGTCATACCAGAAAACTGGAACTAACAGAGATGATTGTGTAGATGGGTCCCTGCTGGATGGGTCTGTGGATACACAAGAAGAGATCATATTAGAAACTCAACAGCTATTGTAGAACGGTCAACAGCTAAACGCTGTGTTTAAATCACGAAAAATAACGATAATAGTGAGGTTTTGCAAACTTACGAAAACGAAAAGGGATACGTCACACTCCAATTTTTGAAAGTTCTAATGTGTTCGAAAATATATCAAAATGTCTACCTATGATTGTTGATGATCGTCGTAAAATACTGACCAACTGTGCAGGGGCGGAGCTAGACATGTACTGTGACCTTCGCAAAACCCATGTGAAGAAGCTGGGGTCCAGGGTCGCTTAGGGCCCATGTGGTGAGGTACAAAAGTCTGAAATCGTCTGACCTTCGCAATGGCGAACGGTGCGAAGGTCTGGATCCGCGTCTGACTGTGACAGATATTTAAGGTGTTTTATTCAAATTTTACAAGAATGTATGACGTATCCGTTTTCGTATTCGTATTTCGTAAATTTGCTAATATCAAAAGACAATTGATTGCAACATGGGCGGAAGTAATGTTACCTGCACATACTCCAGTGGTGCGAAAACGCTGTGGTAACATAGTTTAAATTAAACGTTTATGCGCCACTAGCGAATGTGCAGGTAATAAACTTAATTTCAAGCCATGTTTTAATCAATGGTATTTTAACATTATAATATTATTAACCTGCCCCGCCTTTTCTCACTCATAAACAATGCTAACACAGCTTTTCGCGCAATGTAACATTACTTTAGTCCGGTCAACATTTCAGTCAGTGACATTGTAATATTATTTTTTATTTTTATTTTTAAGTTTGAACCTGCCCCGCCTTTCGCTTTTATACAATATTAACACAGCGTTTTAATCAATGGCATTGTATTATTAGGCCACTGTATTATTTTTAAGAGTGTCAACCTGCCCCGCCTTCCCTAGTCATTTATACAATGTTAACACAGCGTTTACGCACCACTGGGAAATATGCAGGTAACATTACTTCAGTTCCGCCCATGTTTCAAGGAATAGCATGTTGTAATATTACAATATTATTTTAGTGATGCAACCTGTCTTGTCTTCCCCTAGTCATTTAAACAATGTTAACAAAGTGTTTACTCGGCACAGGTACATTACTTTCAGTCTGTTTCCTTCAGTGATATTGCAGTGTTCAATATTAGCATTATGAGGCCAACATACTAGGTAGTACGTCCACATGCTACGTATAGTTTGATCTGTAAAATCAAAATAAGATCAAATAAATAGCACATTGGAGTTAAGATTAAACTTCGTATACAGTGCATCGTAGAATTAATTTTATTAAAAAGTATAATTCATATGATCACCCGAGGTTAAATTCTTACGCCTAGTGTTGGTGATGAACAGTTTCGATAATTAACTATTCTATTCAATAACTATTTCTGATAATTAATATTAGCACTTTTAATCACCCTTTGAAGCCATCATCACTATTAACTATTACATTTTGTAAATAATTATCACCACATAATTTTACAAACTTTCAGATTTAATTCAGATAATTTAAATTATTGTCAGAATCACACAGGTCCCAACCGTGAATCTTACAACAGATTAGGGAGGATCTGTTACTCGGACAACATTAGCTTCGACGCAGCCACTGTTCCCCGTAGAACTCCTGTGTCGGAAGTTACAATTTCCGACAATAAATCATTTAATTTAGAAAATTGTTTACTGTCACAAATGGAATTTAGAATCAAATGTACAATTGAGCTGTGATACTCCATTGTTACATTTTCGCCTTCAAGAATTTAAGGTTGAACCGTGTCAAATGGTGATCGAAAGCCTAACTACATAATACGTGTGCTGAGCTACCCTTATTTACCGTATTAAGGTGAGAATATAATTGAGGCTAGCCATGGCAAAACCACCAAGTTGTTGCACAGGAAGTTATTGAGAATTAACCAAATAAAAAACAAAAAATATAAACAAATACAAAGGAAATTTGTGTATTACTTTCTCCAGTGACTTCAGTTATAGATGTCCGATTTTGATAATTGATCCCTCATTTTAAATGTTGTAAAATGTTTAATATGGTTTTACCAATAACTCAATTTTGGATCTTCCTACAACTTGGTGGTTTTGCCATGCCCTGCCACAATTATGCAATTTACAGGTTAGGCCTTAGCATCATTAGTACTGCTGAACGACTGTTGCGCAAATTAAGAGAGGTTTCACGAATTTACGAAATACGATAACGCAAATGGGTATGTCACACTTCCATTTTAGAAATTTACTAAATGTGTTAAACAAAATATCAAAATTTCTATCTACGAATTCTTGAGATGCTGACCAACTGTGACAGATATTCAAGGTGTTCAATTCAAACGTTACAAGAATTTATGACGTATCCGTTTTCGTTTCCGTATTATTTTTGTGAAGTTGCGAAACCTCCATTAGACATTCCTATATTGTAACAGATTGTTGTATTGTGCTGATTCTGTCAATCAGTAATGAAACTAATTAATCTACACGTCAGTTGTTGATAGAGACCAATTAGTTATATTAATTATAATTGCTGTACACAATTAAAAGCTGTTTTGTACCTTACTGTGGTTACGTGTTGCTGTACACAATTAAAAGCTGTTCTGTACCTTACTGTAGGCATGGAGCTGCTGTAGGTTATGTGTTGCTTTTATGAAATTATTAATATAGTCTACAGGTAGATACAAACCAGGTACAAAATTCTGTTCAAATTAAAATGGGTTTTTATTTTCATAAAATCAACAGAAGAACAAAGTAATGTTATGATCATAAAGATAATAATGGGAAATGAACGTCACATCAGATGGGCTTCAAAACGCAGCCCATCCTATCAAATTGTGAATAAAATTTATACGCATTTATTTAAATCAAGTAACTCGTATCAAAGAATATAAATAGCACAATCTCAAATACTCTGAGGCCTAATTATGGTACTAGAATACGTTTAAATTTTAACAGAAAATCGGGAGATTGCTTAGAAAAAATCGGGAGACTGTTAAAATTTCGGGAGACTCCCGGACAAATCGGGAAGGTTGGAACCTCTGAAAATAATGTTATGATCATAATAATGGTAAAGTGACGTCACATCAGATGGGCAACCCACCCTATCAAATTGTGAATAAAATTTATACAAATTAATTTAAAAACAAGTAACTCGTATCTCGAATACTCTCCGAATCTGAGACTTCTTAAATAAAATTTGTTTGAATTTGTTATTTTCTTAAAAATCAGCTTGTTGTTGAAAGAGCTATTACACACACTGGAAGTAACGCCTGAGCATGGTCTGAGAAGGTGTTTTATGTGTTTTATAGTTCATTTTAACTTTTCAACACTGTAATTTTAAGTCTTTTTATTTACTGTTTTAAATGTTTCGTCTACATGTTGTCAGGAAACAAATTTCCAGTTTTATAGTAGACAATAAAAAATACAGTTTTATATTGGACAATTAAAGTTATGTTATCTTATCTCATCTTTATAATTTTGATTGACAAATTTCTGAATGTTATTTCCTCCAAAAAATCTTTTGTATTGTCGAGCGTCAGCTTATTCGTGGGTAAAGGCTGTTGTAATCTGAAATTACAGGTCAAGTCCCAATTTGGACCATCTTTTTTTTTTACAAATTTCCTTATTAAACTCCTTTGTATAGTCGAGTGTTAAGTTAACTCAGTGGATTAAACATTTGAGTTGAAATCTCAAATTACGGATTCAAGTTCCGTTGAACTTGTGTACCATAGTTTTACAAGGATCATTATTTCCTTCTGAAACTCAGTTCTATTGCTGAGCAGTTACCGTAGTTGGCCGACCAAGACGTTTGACGTGTAACGTTATTTGAAATGCACGTCGGGCTGAATTGCTCTTAACGGCGGACTGTACTAGAAATGCTTTAAAACAATCAAACGCCTTCTAACTTTTCAACCACGCCAAATAAGATAAATTACTTAATTTATTAATAAACGACTACGGTTGTTCTAGAGCTCCGCAAAAATATAGCATAGGCCTTTAGTGAGAAAAAAATAGCAACTAGAATGAATAAATGTGCTTAATACAACTGAAAATTTTACGATTACATATTTTTATTTTATCTGTACGTCCCTCTTCTCGTAGAAAGTCGTATGGTGATAGAGCATTTTCTGTTGCTGCTCCGAAGTTGTGGAATGGCCTTCCTTTCACTGTCCGCGAGTCTGTTTGTCTTGATATTTTCAAGAAACAGCTGAAAACATATCTTCTTACTTTATTTTAAGATTTAAAAAAATGAAATAAATAGTTAAGGAACAGTTATTACAACTTATTTATTTTCAGCGCCCCAGCGCATATTATGCGCTATAAAAGTCCCACATATTATTAATGTAATTAAAATGTTTTAAAATAAATGTGGCCTATACATTTTACAT
Organism: Nesometra sesokonis; assembly: GCA_025631205.1. Taxonomy (NCBI): domain Eukaryota; kingdom Metazoa; phylum Echinodermata; class Crinoidea; order Comatulida; family Antedonidae; genus Nesometra; species Nesometra sesokonis. The sequence continues at coordinate 14,379 of JAOTQE010063543.1, forward strand.
TAATATACCGGCAGCTGCAAAATGCGTGAGTCTAGCTCATGGGCACCCAATGTGAACGCCTCACACATCCATGGATTTTTTTCGCAAACATGTGAACACATTTCACGCAATAGACAAACACACGCATCTTTTTAAGACGACTTCGTTAAGCATCTGGCGAATTTCAGGAAAAATATAACTGATATAGAGCAAAATATGAAAATGGCTTCACAACACGGTGGCACTGTCTGGAAAATATTTCACGCATTAGAGTAAAATAAAGTTTGCAGATATACTAAAACATTTTAAATTCGGAAAAACGAACAACAGGGGTAAACAATTGTTTTCTAATCAGTTTCAACATGTTAAAACATTTTTTAAGATATTAAAACATTAAAAGAATACCTCTACGTAGGTAAAGTTCGAATTATCATTTGTTTTTTTTTTAAGATAGCTATTAAATGACAAGTTACAATTTACATGGCAAGTTACAATATTAAATAAATAAAGTACTTATTAAATATACCGATGAGAAGATTTGTATTTGTTATTCTAATTAATAATAATAATATGCCTATGTGATATTTATATACCGCTTATTGCCAAGGCCTCTAACTCTAAGCACAATTATTACCCGAGTCATTAGGTTAAACGCCTATGAAATACAATCCATTCCACAATGTTGCAGCTGTATAAAATCTGCGCATATGGCTTTTTTACCTTCCAGATAGCCATACTCCTGGGTGGAGAGAGACAACGTGGATAAAGTATCTTGCCTAGCAGGGGCGGATTGTTTCAAAATGGGGGCCAGGGCCCGTTGCCCCCCCCCCCTTCTTGGATCCGCGCCTGCCTAGGAACACAAGCTGCTGACCAGAGTGAGCATCGAATCACCAAGGGACTTGTTTTGTGTGGGGTTTTTCTGGGGTGATACTTTTCTCTGAGGAATGCAGCGTTCTTTAACGTGCATGCGAGTAAAATTTTACACGGGACCAACGGCATAAGGTCTCATCTAAAAGAAGGGGAGTTGGAGTTAGGTACGTTCTTAAGGATGATGCGTGATAGATTCAATGGTTGTGAACGTACGTTGACGTGTCCGAGACTATCGCCAAGCAATCTTTCTAATAACAATTATTTTAATCAGTGCGGCCGTATTGTTTTATCACAATACCCTTGGTAACACATGGTACAAACCGTTTGTTCGTCCTTATTAATGTTTTAATTAATTATTAATGTACATTTTACACTATATATTGACAATTTTCTCCAATTGGTATCGTTAATTTAAAAAAAATAAAACCATACAGGTTGTTGCAGAAGAGTTAATTTCTCGAGTAGTGAGTAAAAAGCCTGAGGTAAGACTTTCAAAATTATCTTTATGTTCGGGAATTATTTTAGAGAAACTGTCATGTTGCCGGTGGAGTTTATAGATACTGTATGATAATAAACCTCACCTTCATCAATATTGGTACCGTACCGCGTTGTGGAAGAGAAACCACTCCTCCAACAGTTCTAAAAGATAAAAAATGTATTTAGAACTTAGAAATCTCGGTTGAGCAATGTCTTGGTGAAGTTTTTAGCAAGTCGATTTCTCTGCATTCCTTAGCGTACCGACTGTATCCACCAACCTCATTGGCGGACACAGAAACCTTTGAAGATGTGGTCAGGAAATAAAACCCTTTACGGGTGGGTATGTTCTCGGCTTTCCTCGGCTGTCAATCGGATATGCAAAAACAAAATTGGTCTAACTCATTTTGGTGATGTTCACACGCTGCCATTTTCTTGTGAACTTGCTTTGCCCGCTTGTTCTTTCAAACCACAAATTTCAGTTTCTTAATTCCAATTTCCCATGCAAGCTTCTATAACGTTACAAAAATCAGTAGTTCATTGTTGAATTGGTAAACCAGTTTAAACTGTTTTTAAAATGGTACATTCTGACCAACTGATATTAGACACATGAGCTACACATCCTAAGATTTTTTTTAAGGGAATTAAACTTTTAAAATGGCATACATTGTAATCACGAACATCATTATTGTTTTAATCAACACAATAGCAAAGGCTATAATACAAAATTCACTATTTAATAAATCAGAAAATCGAATAGTTTTACGTTATTTCACTTTCTGCGAAATTAACACTTACACTATATTCAATAACCTATTTTGTATTTGATTGTATTTAACCAGTCAGGATAAAGCCAGCCACGATGAATACCAAAGTGATTGTTATTTTGGCAGTTATTCTGTTGTCATTGTCGGAAGTGGAATGCCACCTTCAACGTAATGGTGATGGTGGTTTAAGTGGTGGTGACTCAGACTCAAGAAAGGAACCTGGAAGAAGAGGTATTAGGTTATTACTCGGACGTCTTAGGTCCAAACTGGGAAGAGGCGAAGAAGGCTCCGGATCTAGTAGTGGAAGCGGTAGCGGTAGTGGAAGCGGCGATGGCGAGGGCCCAGAAGGATTTTTGCTTTCCAGATGGTAGAGAAAAATTAGTAGTGGAGGAATGTTCGGTTCAAGCAGTAGAGGCAACGACAGTGGAAGTAGAGAGGATACCAGTGAATGTAGAGGGCTGGTGGTAGAAATAGAGGCCCTGGCAGTGGAAGGTGAAGGGCTGGCATTAAAAGTGCAGGAACCGTTAATGGAAGTGGGGTGGGGCTTTCAATGAAAATAAAGGATTTGTCATTAGCAGTATAGATGGACTAGCGGGGAGAGGGACTGGTAATAGAAGTAGGTCATTTGCTAATTGGCAATACATGCCTATTCACTTCAGTTTTTAAAATTAAAATCAAACTTACTGCAAACTGATAGTATATATGTAATATTCTTGACGATGTGATTATTAATAATAAACACACGGGTCCCTGGATGCAGTAACACACTAATAGTAAACAAGAATATATCACACCCCTCCGTTTAAGCATTGCTCTCGTGAGAACATGAATGTTTACAACAACAACGACCAACGGGTCCAGAAATATTAATCATATCCAAGTCTTTTAGGAGCCCTTCTATTACGCTTGGATCTACGCACAATATTTGAATTACTACTACTACGATTATTTTGATTTTTTGATTCATTTAAATCAATACCCTTCTGATAGTCAACATGGACCCTCTCGACACCAACACTAACATTATTTACATCTGAAATGGTGACAGGGTCACTAGCAAAATCATTTGAGTTTTCACAATGCACATTAGCATTGTCTGATTATCGGTTTGGTTTTGGTCATTATCTTTTGCCACAGACGGACGACGTCGCAATTGATCAACATGACGCCGGATGACCCTCCCATCTACCATTTCCACATCGTACATTTTGCTACCCAGTCTGAGTCGAATCACCCCGGGAAGCCAACGATCCCCTCTGGCATAATTTTCCGCCAATACCTCATCATTAACTTCGAACTCTCGAAGTGGACCATTCCGGTCATGGTAATACTTTTGGCGTTCCTGCTTTTGAATTACCCTGTCATTAACATTGGGATGCAACATGCTCAATGGCGAGTGCAGCATTCTACCCATGAGTGCCTTACAAGGTGGGACACCGGTGGTAGAATGAGGAGTGATTCTATATTTAAATAGGAATCGTGACAATTTGGTCGTTAAAGAACCCTCAGCCATTTTAGCAAGACCTTGTTTGACGGTCTGGACAGCCCTCTCAGCTAATCCATTAGATGATGGTTTGAAGGGAGCACTAAACATGTGCTTGATTCCGTTACGCAATGTAAATTCTTTAAACCCTGCACTAGTGAATGTTGGACCATTGTCGCTAACCAAAACCTTAGGAATACCATGAATTGAGAATACCTTCCTCAATGC